>JAEQBA010002232.1:60667-89689 GCA_019434445.1 Phalangium opilio | reverse complement strand
AATATGTGTATTTAAAGTATAATTTGAAAAGTAGAATATAAATCTTTTCCATACAATAAATCACTATGGAGAGCTTTCACAAAGATGGTGATCTCTAACGCCAAGTGATTTAAATTTCGGTTATAATAATGCAAAATCTAGTCCCTGAAGACCAAGAAAAGCTCTGATCTGGCCGGGCCCATCTTGTCTATAGATCCAAAAAATTCAAAGTACTGTTTAAAACGTAGCTTGTGGAATGCGAAGGATGATATGAAGAAGAGGTGTTGGCATTAAAATAGCTGTAGGTGCCACTATGACAACATATAGTTTTAAAGTAGTCATTGACGTCAATTCTATAATAACTAAAAAGTAAAAGTGGTTTCTTAAGAGAATGTGCGTGAGTGAAAATAGAAGGAAGAAATATAAGCTGAATTTTCTTACAAGCTAGGGAAAGTGAAAGCTGGGTCATTATTTCCATTTTCGAGAAATGTCGCAGCTCACTAGAGGCGGATATTAATGAAACTTTCCTTGTGGGTAGATATACCTAAAAAATGAAGTTATCCAAAGTTATGCGTTTCAAATATTATAAATTGAAAGCTATGTTATTTTGAAACTTATCGTTTTTTGCCTAAAATGTGCGGTTTTCCCCACATTTCTTTTGATATATTGATCGGTAATAGTTTAAAATATAAAAATTGTATTTCTCATCAAAATGAAGTGCCAAGTCGGAATTTGAAACCTATTTGGCGCCATCGCCTCAAACCTTTGATTTAGGAAGCAGTTAGAGAGTGTGTCACTCAACATTTTATTCACGAAACAGACCACCTTGAAATTCTTTGAAAAAATAGGTGTATCATCGTGCAAATGAACCCCTAAAATATGGTGTTTGAGAAATAATTTTTTTCTACCAAAAAAATAATTTTATTTTTTTTTTTTTTTGTAAAATTTTAATATCAGTGACTTCAGCGCATTATATTTGACCACTTAACTTTTACTTTTTATGGCTTTGTTTTCAAAGCCACTTATTCTTAATAAACATTTGACGCAATTAGGAAAAAAAATCTAAAAACGCCCACACTAAATTGGTTATTTTTGATAGAAAAAATGATTTCTCAAAACACTATTTTTAGGGGTTCATTTGCACGATGATACGCCTATTTTTTAAAAGACTTTCAATATGGTCCGTTTCGTGAATAAAATATTGAGTGACACGCCTCAAATTGCTTCCTAAATCAAAGGTTTGAGGTGATGGCGCCAAATAGGTTTTCAAATTCCGACTTGGCACTTCATTTTGATGAGAAATACAAATTTTTATATTTTTAAACTATTATCCGAGGTCAAGATATCGAAAGAAATGTGGGGAAAGACTCAAATTTTAGATATAATACGATTAATTTCAAAATAATATAACTTTCAAATTTATAATATTTGAAACTAATAACTTTGGATAACTTCATTTTTTAGGCGAATCTACACACAAAAAAGTTACATTAAATCCGCCACTAGTGAGCAGCAACGTTAGATAGAAATAATGACCCAGCTGTGGGGTTGTGGTTATAAGAACATTGTAAAAATTATCTTCTTATTATGTTCTAGGGTGTTTTCTTGTCCTTCTGAAACCCACGTAAAAGCATAATTGGGAAGTCCGGGACCTACGAAAATTTGTTCCCATCCTTGAGGTAAGTGTTGTTAGAAGTGATAATTAAAAGGTTTGATTTATTTAAAAATTTTAATTAAGTTAAAAAATACGAGAATTTTCGCTTCAAAACGAAATTGTTCCCTTTGTTATATAAGCAGATAAATATCAACTCTCATAAACATCTTGGACTAAATCTTCATCAAAAGTTGGGCTGAAGAAACTTTTTTTGTGTCAAATAACTAACTGACCATCGCGGATCAAGTTTTTCTGCTTTTTTCAATCACGAAATCATTAGATTTTTAAACATTTTGCATCAGATTTTTGTCGAATTCTTACCAGGCTCAGTTTTATCAGGGATAGATTTAATTTTTTGAAGTAGAAATGGAGAACAGAGTAATCTGGGCGCGCGTCAAAGTCCCGGACCCCCCTTCCACGGGACGGAGGGGTAAAAAGGAATTACGTATTTTTCGCAGTCTCCGCCAGCAACGTCATCAAAACGTAGCTTAAGTGAGCCAATAAGATAATTTAAACTTTTCCTTACGTGTTGGAAGGAAAGGTTCTATACTGGACTATGAGTCGGACTGAAGTAGAGATGTGAAATTACCGTAATTTTAAAAACGGTAATTTACCGGGTAAATTACCGATAAATTACCGATTGAAATTTTGGGAAAACAAAAATTACCGTTCAGTCGGTAATTTTTGGTAACTTATATTTTCCTGCGCTTACAATGCATTACTTAAAACAAAGCTTAATTGTGAGCACTATCTGACTGCTTTTCACGTATTTGCGGCTTTTGCTACCAAGACGGCAGCCGTGGCCTTTCTAATCTGATTTCTAATTAAAGATTTATTAAAAGACTAATTTCTAGCGCAACTTTATAAGTACTGACTAGCGAATAGCGCCTGGTGAGTCATTTTGGAAGAAAACACAGACATGATTGACCATTTAAGTGTAAAATGAACATTAAATGCGTAATAAAAATGTATGGTAGTATACCACGGTAATTTACCGCCGTAATTTACCGGTAAATTACCATTGTAAAATTACGGAAAGATATAAAACGGTAATTTACGCGGTATTTGGTAAATTACCGGTAATTTACGGACGGTAAATTACCGACTCACATCTCTAGACTGAAGTAAGTACCAACTGTTCTCCATTCTCACTTCTAAAATTAAATCTATCCCTGGTTATATAAATAGGAGAGCCAACCCTTAATCGATTACAGATTAATGTCATGAAATAATCAAGCTCCCTTGATAATAAACTATTTGATACTATCTGCATGTGCGACATTGGTGCGCTAGCTATTGCTATTTGGAGCGGGCGAAAATTTGCGCCATCGATTGAGCATTACAGACCACTCAAAATTGCTGGTTCCCATAATTACTTAGAGGGTTTGTTAGAAAACAGTGAAAATAACCGTCACGTCATTGATCTCCTCTTTTTCTTGATCAATGAGTGAAATCATAGGTTGAACGTAACCCAAACGGTCGGTAAGAACTGCAACCAACTAATAAGGCAATATTTCAAAACGATGCTTACGTTCAAACACACTTCATCAATACCACTTTCTATCTTATGGGATACTAGCTGTTACCCGCGGCGTCGCTCGCGTGTAATAAGAACTACCATCAAAATGATACATAGAATGGGTAGATTTTACTGATGACTAATATTTTTGTAGCATCCTAGGAGCGAAGGCACTCGGCGTTGCCCGTCAGCCCGTTGGGACATTTTTTATTACTTTTCACGCGGACATTATTCCATAAAGAAGGGTTTTTTAGTTTTTGGCCGCCATTTAAAAAGATGGCAACAAATCGAAACCAAAAGAGCATTCAGTCTGTCCGCAAGCGAGTATAGGTTAAAGGAAACCCGTGTACTAAATATCTGTGAAATCGGTTGAAACGCGCGGACTTTGTTGCATAGAGAAGAGTTTTTACATTTCTGGGCGCCATTTTTTAAGATGGCGGCGGATTGCAAAAATCTTTCTTAGTACGCGCCTACTTCTTATGAGTAACGTTCCTGCAAATTTTCAGCCTTCTAGGGCAAGCGGTTTGGGCTGGGCGTTGATTATCTGTCAGTCAGTCAGTCAGGACTTTGATTTATATAGATATAGATAACTTTGCGTAATAATACACTTCTCATCCCTCATTGTTTAGAGTGTCTTTAAACTTAATTATTGTGTATTTAATATATTAATCGTCTCAATAGCAAAATGCTTAAACATTTTCAAGTGTTTAAACTCTTACCTCGGGTTCTGTTCGTTAAAATTTCGCTACTAAATTCGTCAGCTACGGCCTGTTTAACTACGTTTCCTACGTGAGTATCGTCCCTCCTGGGTTGAAAGGCTTGAGCCAGTGTTGACTGACTACTGTCCACAGTCTGCACCCCATTTTGTGCTTGAGCGACCTAGAAATATAATTTTTGTTCACATTTAGTAGAAATAATTGTTAAGAAACCACGATAATTTAATATTCAACATTTTGAAACATATCAAAACAAAGATTATAAACGAAAAAGCACCTGGAATATATTTTCAGTGCCTGAAGACATTTCATTTGTTTATAATATTAAACAAAAGCCCATTCACGTTATCAATAAATATACTAAACATTACACTTATATGTCGTAACGGTAAAGTATACAACGAAGGACTATTAAGCACGGAGTTGGGATAAGGCATCAAAAATATTTTATATTAGAAAAATTTCAAAATGAAAATGAAAATAAAAATAAAAATAAAGAAACGTCATAATTCTGAGATCAGACTGAGAATAGCAGCTTGAATCTTGTCAATTATAGAGTTATTGAAACGTCATGAGACCAGAAGTACGAAATAAAGACAGTTGAAAAATTTGGTAAACTTCTTTGGTTTCTAAAAAGTCATTGTTTAAGATGTATAACTCTCAATTTTTATAGTAGCCCTTAATATGACCTTGCCAAGTTTTGGTATACATTAAAATTTTAATTATATACTGCTTCAGTTGGGAGAAAATTCTTGACAATAGCATACCGCAGCCTTGAACTGGGTTTTCGTTAATCGGGTTTTATTTCTATGTTAAAGCTCTACATCTTCGAAGGTTGGCGTATAGTCGTGATTTTTATATCATAATTTGAGAACCAAAATATTAGACAAAACTAGAAAATTCTCTGACATTCTTATTTCAAAGATTACTCAGTATAGGTTATGAGCAACTGGATGCGCATAAGGGCGTACGACCCTTTTAAAATTTTCGAACTTGACAAGGGCAAACTGACTAGACCGTCTGAAACACATGGTAGTATGTTGCGTTAAGGCCCCATCAAACTGCTGAACCACATTTTAATATAAAGATCTGACAATTATAATTGTTGGAAAAGTTTTTCAAACAACCTTTGCTACTAAAATTACCACGTGATATCATAATTTCCCCTATTGAGCCGCCAGCCTGGCTAGATAACGGCCACAGAACAAAAAATTACGTTTTTAAAGCCTCTCATAGTACAAATTGGAAGTGGAAAGTCTCGTTAACATCGGATCGGAGTCGTATAGTTGGATAGTTTGAATGGCGCGTTGCTATCACTAATATTCCTACTTATGCTATATTTCATATTTTTTATTTGAAAGGAAAGGTGTATCATTCGTTCACAACAGTGGCAGTGAGCACATATACTTCCTTCGTGATATTGGTAGCTAATTGATTATAATTGGCCGAATGAAAAGATGCAAAACTTGACTTGTAGCCCCTAGGAATATAAATATAAATTAGAGAAACAACTTTTATTTTGGTAGTTACTTTCACTTTTGAATAAAAATAAAATTTTTCCTACAAGTTATAACCAAGTTGGGAAACCAAAATAAACCTCTCACAGTCGAGACGCAATTAATTGGTTTTCCTTATTTATTAAATACAATTTATATTAATTATTTTACTAGTTATTAATTTTAAGAAACGTAAGAACTAAAATCATTTTAAACATGGCGATTGTTCACGTTTGAATTCTATATGCCTCTTTAACAATTTTGGTAAATTTACGCTATATAAGGCGATTGATACCCAGTAAAAGACAAGAAAATGCGCAATTGCGTGAACCTTTGGTGGAAGCCCTGCCATTGGGAGGTTAGACGTTTTTCGTAACCTAGCTGATCGCCGCGTACATCTTAAGCCTAACGACGATAATAGAGTAGAAGCATATATTGTTCACTGCGAACGCGGTCCGGATATGACGTAATACGTTTGTTCGATTTGCCAACTAGAAACACAGAGATAGACAGACAGACGCACAGACACGTCCATTGTAATACTTCTCCCTGACGTCATCGTCACTTGGATAGGTAAAATGTATTCTATGTATAAGATAAGCATATTGGGAAAGTAAACGATCAATGGTTGCTATGTGATGAGGAATGAAGGCTACTGCTAGAAAATACCATTAGTGATATAGGCAAAGACAAATTCTCGTATAACCGATACAATAGCAACCACAACACACTTGATGATCTATAGTTTTTCGTAGTGGTTCGATTTTAAAATGGTATTTTTTCCCAATACTTTCAATGAACTATACTTCATAAACCAGTTGTTTCATTTCCCTTAAACAATAGCTGGCAATCCATTTAAAGCTAAAATAATTTGATGGTAATTAGGTCATGCATTTGCTACAGTTTTAAAGTCCAAAATATGAGAAAACAGAACAAAGCCAGTATATTATAGGAAGTGAGCAACCAGGGTCATTTGATTTCATACGCGTTTTACAAAAATTTGCTAAGAAGAAAACACGCCAAATAAGGACCTATACTAGATATTTCACAATCTTAAATGAATAACTTTTCTCTAATAGAACAGATGTTGAACCAACTAACGCTAAAGATGGTCCGCAAGCATGAATATCTAAGAAATGTTCGGTGACAACGCACCCTAGCGAGAATTAGGATGCGAACCGGAATAGTGATTAAGTTTTTGAAAGGGAACGCAAATAAGGGGGGGGGGGTATCAAAAAGTATTAAATGCAGTCTTTATTTCCAATTGATACTTTTTAGGACTTTGTTTGTCTTCTTTATGAACCACCGCATTCGTTGATGAAACTAACTAAACAATGTCTAGCGCATACTACGGTAAAACCTTTAGCTTTAGTTACTTCTGTTAATTAAGCATGTTCCAAGGTTAGGAATACTATGAATTTATAAGTAACACAAAGGTTACACTTAGCCTAAGATAGCAGACGACTTTTACAGCAGATCCCTTATATTAGTACGAAAACCAAATTATAGGTGGCGTTAAGAATCTAGCTCATTTCCGTTTTTTGAACAACAAATTTCAGGAGTGGGAGTTAAAAGCGGAGGGTTTATCAATTAACGAATGTTATAAGAGAGAATAATGCAAACTATATCAGCGCGAACCGCATGGAACAGACCTCTAAAATAAATCAAATTAATTTTCCGAATACTCTTATTTTTGATTTGTTAAGCTACTTTTCAAATGCTATTTCACTAGATCACGTAATGGCTGACTTGCAGACGTGGATTTTGGCTGTTAATTTACATTATGTTGCAATTACGACCTATTTAAGAGTGCGGGAAACTATAAACCTCAAGAGTCAACAAATATATACGAATGACTTACGAGGTTACTTCCTACCTTCTCTACTTTTTGAAGACCTGTTCTCTCAAGGCTACGAAGTACCGAAAGCGCGAAGGAAATGTCACCCACTGAAAAGGGTTAAGGCGTTGCCCATTCAAATGTCTCTATAATCCCATACTTAAAAAACCTCATCGCATTTGGTTCACAATTTGAAGCTAAATTGTGAGCTGAATAACTTTAAAATAAATGAACCGTTTATGTATAAGCTCAATCCGTTCTTACCAAAAATTTTCAAGCGATTATCGATTGTTCAGCTAGACCACATTGTGCACACTTGAAATTATCTTATAATTTTATAAGAAACTCGAGTGAGTCACGTTCTTACCAAAATTGACTGTTAATGGGCATAAGAATTTTTACTCCGTGTGGTTTACTATTGATTGGTAATGTAATCCAAACGGAGTATTGCTTTCACGAATTGCTCGTTCGTTGGTTTATTATGGATACACTTATACAAGTGTGTTATAAGAATGGTTAAGAAAAGAATCTCAATCAGCTTCGAATTCATGTACGTAATGAGAGAAAAGGGTAAATCGCGGAGCTCACTTTCCTTTTCGAGGCGACTGTCCATAATAATTTTAGTGGGGATAAAGCCAGGTTTACACGAGACATTTTGAAATCGTTTTGAACATTTTTGGAATTGTCAAAATGTAACATCTAACTGTTATATTTATATTTAAACATGAGTTAGGCCTTCCCAAAACGTTTCAATTCGGTTTCAAAGTGGTGTATGCAACCTTACCCTAGTGACGGCAGTGTTTCTTTATACGTCACATCCCTTAGAAATCTGAAAATCCTCCAATATGGTTGGTTGATGGATTTGGTTTTTACGCAAAATGATATTGGGAAATTGGTTAATGTAATGGTTTATTTACGCTTTCTATAATAGTTCTGATTTTCCACGACTTAAGGAAGGAAAAAAAAAATTGCATGGCTCCTTATAGTGTCGTGGCCACCTTATCCTGCGACTATTCAATGGTGAAGTTTATGTGGTACTCTACATAGGTTTAGAACTATTGGAAGCCACTGTATAAGCTTGGCGTATTGTAGGGTTCTGTACCACCTAATCACATTAGACACTAAACGGAATATTGCAAAATATTTTTGTCCTTCTAGTTTACCATGTGGCGGACGTTTTTAGAGGATGAAATCTAAATAATTTTCCAATAATTGAGAAAATATGCGTTTTTATTTCAAAATAGCCTTTTTCTATATTTCCTAGGTACAATGCTAATTTACCTGAACTAAATAAGCAATGTGACAGGTGTCTGCATTCACTTTCTAGTTTTACACGAGGCTCTATCGCGTTTTATAGTTGTAAACACGGGAAACAATAAACCTATATAGCAATTAGTCAAAATATATTTCTGACGTTTACCCCAAAAGTAGGTCAATAAAGCTAAAATAATGAGGGGTAAACAAACGTGGAAGTGAAAAACGCTAATAATGATAGAAAAAGTTCGATGACTGATTAAATACATCATCCATAGAAATATCCGCTTAATGAGTTGGGTGACGCATTTGTCGCTTCTCTGAACAATCATTTCGTTGTATAAAGGAATATGAATTGTTTTCCTGAATATTAATTTTTATATTAGTTTAACAGGATGGAAGGTAATTTTTTAACAATTTTGCTATCTAATTTGCTATTTGGGTTGACAAAGTTTTTTTACTTGTTTTACAAATGAAATATAACAGTAAAAAATTTCGAAAACGGTTGCCAGGAAATTTAAAAAGTGCTAATTCATGTAAAAACTCTTTAAAATATCGATGAAGTGATGATCGTTATTTCTATTAAATTGTGACAAATAAACACGAATTTTTTACACATTTAACGGTTTTAAGGGCTAGTGTAATCAAAAGTAGAAAAAAATTTGAAGTATTTCTTTAGTATTTAAATGAACATACCTCCTTGATTCAGAATACATATTACAGATAACACTATATTACATTTTAAACATGATTAAAACTCTCGTTTTCGGAATGTATTCACAAAATATATTCGTAATTACTGTAACAGTTGATATTAGCGGAGTGCAAATGAAGGCAAAGCTTAAGAAGAAAAGCTGATACTTTGTGACTTAGCTATAAGAGATTTAGCATTGAACTTTATTTTAGGAGTAAGTTTAGCATTCGCAAAAGCCACGATCGAAATCCATCATGCGCTTGCCTGATAGAAGTCACCTTAATGACGTCATTAGGTTTTTTCCCAAAATAATTCCGACTCTGTGAAGGGTTATTTTTTATTTGACAGAATATATCCTGCACATTGCAACAACATTGCATTGTGAAACAATAAAATATCTAACATTAAATTCCCCAATGACACATAAATCAAAAATGATGGGGATTCAATTTAATCTAACTTAAAATAAACTTTATTTAGCCTTATTTAACCCAATCCATTAAGACTGCCATTGAAAATTTGATCACAATCATTGCTTCATATTTGTGAATGTTCTTCATTATATACGCTAATCACTCATAAATGTAATTTAAAATTTGTATTCCACTTGAAAATAATGAGAGTGAACGACTAAATTGAAAATGAGTGGGGGATTTTGTACAGAGAGTGATTGGATATTTTACTTTCTCTATGATGGAGGGTAATGGTCTGGGAATCTTGTCTAGAACGTGGGTGGATTTTGTACTTTTTCTGTAATGGGGGATTATGACCGGGGGTCTTTTTTCTTCCAGGTATTTTGTCCGTATACCAAATTTTTTATCCGTATTACAAAAACAAAAGAATATCTTTAACCAATTTTGCTTTCGGTAGACAAGCTAATTCTCTTATCGTACCCATATAGTTCAATGGTCTGTGCGAGGGGGAAGACACTTGAGAACTCAGGTGTACAATATGACTTGAACTCAGTGCACTGTCAAAGCTGAACTCTGAGTTCCGAAGGATTTGAACTCGTAGCACTGTTAAAGTTGAACTCTTTTGAACTCAGGTGTACACAGAGATCTAGAGCGTCTACCCCCTCTGGTCTGTGCTAACTTCCGTTGGAAGAAGTACATCCGTGTTCTTACAATTTGTTAAAATTCGGTTTATAGACCAATCCATTAATTACTTATAGAGAAACAAACAAACCAACGGGAGGCCGCCATCTAAGGGTAATTTCCTTCGGGCAAATAGTCCACGCCAGACTGAGCTCGAGTTCACTGCACTCGGGAGACTAGCCGACTTACACTGCCTCTAGCGGTGCTTTTGACGCGAGGGAAATAACCTATGAAAGCGGCCCCGCCCCTGTGGTCTTTGCTTAACTTCTAAAATTATTGGAATGCTCTATAACCTCAGTTTCTCTAAAATTTTATTGCCATTAATCTAGTATAAATATAGATGGACTATATAGAAGTGATAAAACGTCGAAGCCAGTTTGCACTAAAATGGCAGTGGTGAGAAAAATCGAATATTCGAACAGTTGCCGCCCCGATAAAAATTAGAGGGTCTCCGTTTTTTAAAGGTAGGAGCCGTTTAAAATTCCGGGTGATAGAGCTTTTTCTATTTACAAAATCACTAATGATGATTAAGATATAGTCTAGAATTAATTATATTTTCTGTAAAGGAAATTATTCGTTTCGAAAAAGTCTACGCTGAAGAACTTTCCCCACGGCCAAACAGCGAGACACTCTAGTAAAGAGTTTCGTAAAAATCGCCCATGCTCCAACAAATTTCTACAGAAAAAAACCACTGACGTTAATTCCAGCAATGCATTTCGCGGAATGCCTAGTCTAATTTCAGATCTAGTCACTAGGTGGTAGGCTAACCGTCTACCTTCTAGTTATAAAGGTATTTTGTTTTAATATACTCTTAATGGGCTATGTCCAATTTTAAAGGGGTATAAATCTATATCTATATAAATCAAAGTCCTGACTGACTGACAGACTGATTGATAATCAACGTCCAGCCCAAACCGCTTGCCCTAGAAGGCTGAAAATTTGCAGGAACGTTACTCATGAGTAGTAGGCGCGTACTAAGAAAGATTTTTCCAATCCGCCGCCATCTTAAAAAATGGCGCCCAGAAATGTAAAAACTCTTCTCTATGCAACAAAGTCCGCGCGTTTCAACCGATTTCACAGATATTTAGTACACGGGTTTCCTTTAACCTATAGACAGACTGAATGCTCTTTTGGTTTCGATTTGTTGCCATCTTTTTAAATGGCGCCCAAAAACTTAAAAACCCTTCTTTATGGAATAATGTCCGCGTGAAAAGTAATAAAAAAATGTCCCGACGGGCTGACGGGCAACGCCGAATGCCTTCGCTCCTAGGGTGCTACAAAATTATTAGTCGTCAGTAAAATCTACCCATTCCGTGTATCATTTTGATGGAAGTTCTTATTACACGCGAGCGACGCCGCGGGTAACAGCTAGTTTTTTTTACTAAAGATACATATTTGAAAATTAAATATTACCAGTTTTAGGTACTTTAGATGGAATTAACTATATTAGCAGAAAGAGTGGTTGATTGGCAAATGAAAATTTAATTATATAGAATAGTATTTTCTTTTAAGCTTTTAAGTACGGTGTCCCTTTTGAAGCAATATTTGTACATTAAGACAAGTGGTTTGTTTTGAATCTTTTCAAAAACCCTTTCAAAGCTGTATTTCTATTTGTTAGTTCTGTTGTATTATATAATAGTATTTCTCCGACTTCACAACAAGAAACCCTGATTTAACCACAACTACCCATACAAGGAAATAGCAAGGGAAAAACTAAAAAAGTAGGTCAGAGCACCATCCTTTCTCACGTTCAGAAAAAAGAGTGACCTCCTATTTTCGTGTAATGTTAACGAACCCCAATTGTATATAACGAGATCAAAACCGACTAATAAAATCACCACAGTCTCACAACGTTATTGAATAAAATAACTACGGGACTCAAGCATCATCCAATAAATATCACCAACGAAAAGATAAAGTTGGCGATAAATTTTTCATAGCTGTGCCCTTAGATATAATGATACTTGTTTTCTGAATATAGTTGGAAACGCTCCAGTGGCTTCAAAAAGTTTTCTCGCAATCGGTGGTTAATGGATGACATTTTCTGTATTGTGTACAGTAAATTACTTTCATCCTACTGCTCGAGATTCTCTTGGACGTTAGATTATTTTTTATATAGTAAAGTAAGCAAGGTACACCATTAAAGTAGGTCATGAAATTCAACGGGATCCTTACATTAGCCAAGGGGCTAATAACACTCAGATTCTAAGTGCACCTATTAAGAGTAACGTAGCATTGTCAAGGGAAGGGATTTTAAAGATTTGACGTAACCTTTTAGTACAAGCGAGTAACTGGCCCCTCACCCGCAGCTTGAAGGTAGATGTAAACTAGGACTATTTTAGAAAAAGGTTACCCTTGTTGAATAGCAACAATTATCCATGGAAAATTCTATACGTTAAGTTGATTAAAATAACTGCAAGTTAGAGTGAATTAAATCTGGCTTGATATCTTAATTTGATAAAACTTCTCGACGATAATGAAAGAAAATGATTATCAATTATCAACCTAATTTAGATATAACGACGACCTTTGGATCTAAATTTTTAATTTACAAAACCAATATTAATGTAAAAAATATAAATAAAACTACATTAATATGCAGACAATCGAAACAGAATTGCTCATCGGAATGCACTTATACAAAATTGTGTCACTTCAATTAGGAGTTAAAATTACCCCATATTTTTAATTAGCGATATGAGTGAGACAGGCTTTTCAAAACAAAACGTTTTTGTCCCATGTAAGCGAGGGAGAAACTTCACAGGTTCGTAATCTATGCTGCGTGACGCGGTAATTTATGTAATAACCACCCAAAGACTGAAATTTTAAAAATAGATTAAGAGTCTGACACACAACAGGTGGATGGTTTTTGGTGTCAATCCCCTTGTAAATTCCAAACTGTAGGGAAAGTAAAAGTATTCGGGTAAAAGAAAAAGAAATGGAAACTTCCTAATTTTAAACAAGCCGAGGGGTTAGTCACTTGAATAATCAGGTGTACAAAACCGCAGAAATTGATTACTTGATTTCAAGAATTCTTAGAAAATCATCTCTAATTTCATTCATTCTGTGGGTAATCAAAAATCTCTGAAAATCACGTGAAATGTTGAGAAAATCATAAATAATCGAAATAAACGAAAATAATAAAATAAAAACGAAATAATAAAATAAACGAATTCGAAAATCCAAAGTAAAAATCGTAATCAGTTGAAATAGAAATGATCACTGCATTCATCGTATTTCATGAAGAATCAGTGGTAATCACGGCATTCACCAAAAAATCACTCAAATTCTTTTTAATTCAAACAGAAATCACAAGTAATCTGCGACAACAACGGGAAATCAGAGTAATCACGGAAATCAAGGAATTCATCTAGTAATCAACGGAACTCACATAAAGATTTAGAAATCAGAAATCAGGTGAACAAAATTTTCGCGAATGTCTAGCCCCTCGAAAGAAGCTTTGAAAAGGAAAACTCAATCGCGGTAGGCGTGTTTTTCGTCTTTGATGATGGGTATCTCCTTTCTTGACTGTATCACCAGGTCGTAGACATGAAAATATAGTATTGTCATCGGAAATTCGTATGTGTGAAAAGTGTCGAATGGATCGGATATGTGGAAGTGGGTCAAAACTATTCTACAATATCTCACCGTAACTTTAAAACGAAATTTACTAAACATAATGGTAGGTTACGGATAATTAGAGATCGTTTTTATCTCTGGGTTTTTTTCCTGAATAATTGAACCACATATTCAAATCAGTATTATTTTAAATTATAAGACCTGCCGTTCTAGTGGAAAACCACCTACTTTAAATCTAAAGGAGAAAGTTTTCGGTGAAGAATAGTAACTTTTATTTTAGTATCTCTTTAAATCATATAAAAAACACTATTCAAAGGCAGTAATTAAACCTAGGCTGCGTTCAGTAACACTCATCAGGAAAAACATCGATGTTTGGGAAAATGAAATCGGTGGTCTTTTGACGTCATGATGACGTTGCAGTTGTTGAACGGCACAATTTTGTGTAATATGATGCTTTTCTTAATGGCGACGATATTATGATAACGTTACGGCAGAGGCTTAAATAATAAATCCGAAATATTTACAAAGATATTGTACTTCAATTTATCAATTAAATCAAAATTCTGTCAGAATCCATTTTTTACCGAAATAATATATTGCTTTTTAGTATTATTATCCATAAAGATAATATTTGTCAATTCTACATTATTTTAATTGTCGCGGCGCAAAATGACGAAATTTACGTCATGAATCCGATGATCATCAAAAAAAACCTCCTCTCATAGCGGATTTTTCTGATGGGCATCCGATGAGCATCATGACGTCACGCCCAAAGACGCGAAAAACCGTTCAGTAAGACATCGATGTCATCTTTTAGTCATCGATGTTTTTGATGCCAGCTACTGAAAGCAGCCCTATAGCAAGTATTATACCTTTAAACAATTAATCAATCAACCGACTCTATTCAGTAATCATGTGTCATGGAGATGGCAATATTTAAATTAAATTCCAGGCTAACCGAATGTTCTAGTTCCCGATGTATTCGTGGTAAAGGTGTTCGTTCAATACACTAATCAGCCGTATTCACTGATCTCGCGAAATTACGTTCGACTATTTGAAAAGAGCGCGGAATTCAAAATTCAAACCTAAAACTAATAATGTTATTATTCCACTATGCACAATTGTTTTAGTGGATAAAATTAAAAACAAGATTTAACTTTAATTTATAGGCCCATAACCGTTGTATTAGAAAGGACCTGGTTCTTTAATAATAATCTAAACTTTATCTAAGAAGGGATATTCACACTAAGCCTGTCTCTTTACATAGTGGTGGAAATATAGTCCTAAAATAATGAACATTAACTCAGTTTTGTGGTGTAAAAATTGTCGAAGTATAAAATAAATATCGGCAAAGTAAAAGTTATAAGTAATAATATTTTACATGCCCACCATATTGTAAAATGGTTGCTGTATTTTTATATCTCAAATGGGCCTAAACCTCTTATTTCTGACCATGTATTTTTAATATAGCGGGCGTGAATCAAATATATTGCTGGACTATTGTATACGCACACCAAAAAGCTATTTCGCAGCACTCAATTAATGTAGTTTTTACTCCCGCAAAACTTTGTCAATCGAGACCACGAAAACCAAGAATGTTTCTCGACAAACTACTTTTTTCAGGGTATAATTAAAATTTGAAAGGAAAAGTCTATTATAGAATCTTTAAATACCAATGCCTTTTTTAGTCGTTTAGGGCAAACGCCGTCGAAAGGTTCAAATTAGATATACCACAAGCAATGGGAAAGTGACTCAGATAAACATTTCTAACTAAATGGCGTGATTGATTGAGTAATCTCGAAACGAAAAAAAATACGTTGATTCGAGAAAGTGGTTTTCAAATAACACGGAAACTACAGAAATCGCATACTTTTTGCCGGTTTAAAAGAGGGTATTAGAATAAATATTAAAATGTTAACGCTATTGTGGTTTGTTTTTCGGATTTCTTTCTCTTTCAACTGTAAAATTTTTCCACCATTTTCCGGTAGAGATCTCAATTTCAATCAACAAGGGAAATATTCAATGTTGTTGAAGTAAAGTCAAAGCTGATCTGTCGCGTTAGAAAGGAGGATAGTCTGTGAACTCCCCCTCTCGCGTACGCTTTGAAATCAGGGCCGGAAATAAGAACAGGACACTGGACATTGTCCAATAAAATTTAAAAATGTTCCATAATTTTTTTAGAAACTAAGGGGGTCACCGGACGGTTGACCAGTAAATATTTCCGAAGTTTTGATAGTTTGACTATGAAGACGCTACACAATTTTTGCGCAGTCCAGTGGACAATGTCCTATATCACTGGACACAACAAATTTTTCTTATTTCCGGCCCTGTTTGGTACTAATAGATAGTATAGCATGCCCTAAAAATGTAAGAACTGTTGCAGCGGATGCCAGAGAATTCTGACTTCATTTGGCATAGGGCTATTTAAAATTGGAGGATTGTGAAAAGCCCCACATAGAAAGTAAAAGCTAGTTTTTCCTATCCTTTTACTTAAAGGATAATTGCCCTGAGAAAGCACACAGTTTCGCATCTATCAACGTTCAATTTATATTTTGATATAAAAAAGTAAATCTAAAAACCTACCGCAAATACTTGAAAAAGTAGGACAATTCCAATGTTATAAGCGAAAATGTTCCTTCGTGTGACGAGAAGCTGAGAAATCTTCATTTTTCAAAACTTTTCAATTCACTGAAGTGGTTGAACCTTCAAATGTTCGACGCATGAAAACAATGAGAATCTGAAACAAAAAGTAAAACATAAATTAAATAAATTATTTTTATTAATTATTATTTATATATATTTATATTATTATTATTAATTTTTATATAAAACTTGTATTAATGCCTTTATAAAATTAAATGTATTACTTTATTATACGACTTTCTGATTTTTTCCATTAAAAGTATGGTTGGTTATTACGGTGTCACGTATCTCTACCATATTTTTATGTTTGGAATTGTCTATCCATTAAACTATGAGCATGTATAGCTCCAAATCGACTAACAATTACATTTTAAGCATCTATTGCAGGCATCAAAAAAATACTATACATATATAATAGCACCCTTACAGCAAAATTATCATTATTAGAATTTTGTTATACAGGTCATACTGAACATTGACGGAAAGCATTAGTGTTCATTACTGTATGAATTATTTGATATAGTTTGTTAACTTGGAGATTCTCGTACGTCAGCCATAAATAAGAAAAAATAAGTTAAATCCTTCTTCACACATCAAGGTAAAACTTTGATCAATAAAACTCGAAACGATCGAAAATGGAGCATTTATTAAGTTAACCTATACCACAATCCAAATTCCCGAACTACTTGTACTATATGCCTGGTTCATCAATTGCACCAAGAAGAATGTATGAGCGAGGATGCTATAGCCTCACGAGGCTCTTTATAATTTTGAATATCCCTCGTTTCCAATTTCAACGACGCGCAAGCCGTTAGTAAAGGCGTGCGTCGTTGCGCGCCACTGTATGCGGTATCTGCCTTGTTTTCCCCATTTCCAGAACGAGTCTTCCCTCTTGTACATCCTCATTGGTTTCACCACCGCGGGTCAAAATAATACCGCCATCGTCTTTATACCTCATACCTACTAGAAAGAGTTCCCTGTCTATGTAGACAATAAAATATCTTGAGACTCCATTTTATTAGTAATTAACCATTTTTTACAACTTTCAAATTCAATAAAATGATGCATTTTTAGGTATCAACCACAAAGCTAAAATGCTACTGGTTCATGGACCCAACTTTGAGTAACTCAGACAAACCAATTCTAAAGCCCTGCTCTAGTGCTACTGATACCAACCTCGAGGTTTGGTCAAATTTGGTCAGGAATTGTGACCATGCATAAAGAACTAACATATACATATATGACCAAACCACTTTTTTCAACAACAAAAAAACACAAGATCAAAGATGAAGTATAATAACGACTGTAGGAGCGATTACCAATATTGGAACTTTTAAAAGATAATACTAAAAAGTACCGTGTAAATCGATCATTAAATTTTGATAGAAACTTTTTCAATTGAAGTATATTACGCAATCGGAAAGTATTGAATATGTACTAAGTTTTTAGAAATATCTATTAAATCGATTGAAACCTTTGGTTGTCCAAAATACGAACGAAAAATGTTTCGGACAATACGTATATTTCGGCCGAATAAAACATTTTTCTTGTTTTTACAGTACTACCTGACAATATTATATTACCTTGAAAATGTTATCCAAAGATGCTAGTGAGTGTTCAAAATTACCGAATAAAACTTTCAATTTCATATTATATTGCGCTCTGCGAAGAAGGTATGACGCTGGAGGCTGAGCTAATGGAATTTCGTCGTTTCTTAGAAAGTAATTTAAAGTCATTTAGAAAAGACCCGGGGCACCGAGTACGTTTAAGGGCGGGAATAAAAGCCTTAATTATACTAAATGTTCTCTTTTTACAAATCAAGAATTGAGAAGTTTCTCTGAATTATAGGTAATGCATAACGGAGAATCACTTATGGGCAATTGAATGCATGCAAGCAGATACAGGAAACATTTTTCCGTATTTGATACAGCCATAAGTAAGATGGAAAACGTAAAATGGAGTCAGACCCAAGTTTCTAATTTATACCTAAAGCAAAATCGTGTTGATTGTGTACAACACAAGATTTTTTTTAAAATAGTTAAAGTCATCGGTCACCGAACTTCGACAGCATGTTTTTGTAACCCATTATGTTAAATTTTTCTAATTTAAATGTACGGAATGCCGTTCGTTTGTGCTACATGCCTTTGGTTCATTTCGATTGCGACTGTAACTCTGACTATATTCATTTAGCTAATTTTTCTAATATTGACTATCAATCACATCAAAGCTTCGATGAATTATCTACACTCGTCGGGGACGAAGTCGCGAAAGTTTTCACCCTGTATTATCATATTAGCCAAGGAATAACTGAGAATTTTGAAAATTTTCAAGGTTTTTTGGTTATATAGAGGAATCCCGATATAGTTTTGTTTCGATAAGTTCGAAAAGCATTTATGAAATTCGCCAAAATATTAATGTCATAGTTCTTTCATACTAAAACCTTACATTTACTACTGATGAAAATAATTATTTCAGATTTATATATTTGAAGTTAAAACTTGAAATTGAATCCAACAAATTGAAATATATTTTTTTTTAATTATCGATGACGCCTTAATGTTTTCCCTGGAAAAAAATCTGAAGTGAAATAACGTATAACGTATTTCAAGTGATTAATTATACAGATATTTAAATGATGTGCGTGAATGGACTTAAATACGATGTTTCGTAGCATGGGCTACTGTCAAGTATCAAATAGTTGAATATCAAAGGTTAGATGAGGATAGGTACACCATAGTGTAACAGTGACACCAGAAAAGTCATATAATTCATGACATTTTAAAACAATTGTCTAAACCTAAAGCTAAATTAGAGATTGAAACAAGAGGTTCTATAGCCCATAAATACGCCAAATCGTTTACGTTCTCTCGCTATCCCTACTTAGATAAATTACTTTTAGTGTAATATCCCCTAGTATATCGGATAGGGGGGAATATATATTCTTTGACTACAAGGCAAGGATAACCACACATTGCCAATGCCATACTTAAATCCTCAATTCCGTTATAAATACTTTTACTACTACTATTCTGGTAAAACTGTATGCCCATTGATACCTTGTAGCTAAAAATTAACCCATAGACCTATGGATAAAATGGTCAAAGCGGACGTCTATTCTAATGCTTCATATCGCTTCTATGTCCTTTCTTTCATCTCTTAGGGACGATTGTAAAAAAGCTCGCGCTCACAACTCTCCTACCGTCTCTGGAAGCCTCTCTCAACAAGTGTCTGTAGGCGAGGCAGTATGATAATGGGCTGTCGATCCGAAGATCCTCGGTTCGAATGAAAAGAATTTAAATATTACGAACAAATTTTAATGCCAGTGCAGCTAGAGGTGGTTCTGTGAAGAACTATTTAAATATGACGATTAAAGCATCTTCTTCTTTTACTTACCAAGTCAAGTTAATAGGTCATATTATGTATACAAAATTTTCCTAAAAATGAAACTTGAAACTACTTTTGCTTATGGAGGCAATAATAAATAATATTATCTAAACACCAAGTTATTGGAGTAAGAAGCTCATTTACAGTTAATGTTATAAAGTGTGATTCTGCCATAAATTAAAAAGTGTGTTCTTTGAGTGAAACGGAGTGGAAAGTGTCAAAGAACTTTATCTAGCAGGCGTTAATGGGTAGATGTATGCGTACGTTAGTAAAGTAAGGCTGAAGTCACAGTGAGATGTCACTTTACCCATTGAAAAAACTATTAAATGGGTAAATGAAGGTTCAATAATCTTCTTACATTGAAGGCTTTTGAAATTGTCTAATTTTTCTAAACAAGAGGGTAAGGCAGATAATTAGTACTCCGAAACTTTACTATTTCATTGATAGAATAAGATATATCAGCCATTTTAATAGTCTTGAATCTGAAAACGTTACTGAACCTTTATCTAACACAAGTGTGACTATTTTAGGGGGCAACGTTCGGGGGTTCATATCTCCGTAATTAAATGTTGTAGATCTTTGATACTTCCCAAAAAAGAACACGCCCTTTAATTTATCAGAAAACACTGTTTACAGAACTTGTTTCAGTCGCTCATTCTTAATTCTAACTTTTGATTATAATAAAGCTATGAATGTGCCTAGAATAGTAGGTGATGTTAACCGTATAAGTAGAGGTGTGCGGTTAACCGTTTCAATCGAATAACTCGATCGAATACCGAACCGAATAATTCGATTCGGTATTCGATAAGCCCATTTTCACAATTCGATTCGAATATCGAATACCGAATTCGGTTAAAGTTCGACTACCATAAATTTAGGTCTTTGGCAATAGAGAGACCCACCTTATTTAAAAAATATCATCCCAATTTTATTTGTCTCCCATCAAAAACTACCAGCAAGTGCATAGGAAAAGTTTAAGAAATACTTGACTTCTAAATGTTCTCCTTGCTTTGTATTGACTATTGGCGAATATTAGGGTTAATACCCGATTAACCGCGAATAGTTGGCATAGTATTCGCGAATATTAGGGTTAAATATTCGCGGTTACTAGGCTTAACTATTCGCGATTAATCGGGAAGGAAAAAAATTACCAAGGCCCAACTATTCGGTATTCGATTTGGAATAAACTATTCGATACGGTATTTGATAAGGAAATTTTTTGGTATTCGATAACCGGTTCGATACCCAAAAAGTGGTATTCGCACACCCCTACGTATAAGCTACAGACAATTTGAACCGAGAACTTCTATTTAAAAACTAACTCTGATGTATTTCTAAAACATTCTGTCATTTAATGAAGTTAGACAAAAATTGACAAATATTACCAATAAAATAATTTTAGTTGCAGACGAAATCTTTGTGTTCAGTGTAAATAATAGAATTCACAACGCTTTGCGTGCGTAGTTTATAAATAGAGAAAGATGAAGTAAAGAAAAATTAATATTCAATCTTAGAAGAATGTAATCTTTATCTGGTGAGCTTATGCATAAGGTTTGAAATTGGTAATGCCCGGATCTTTTAGTTGCTTATTGAAAGCTTGAACTGATAGTATACTTAAATTTTAAATAACGTGATATGTTTGGCATATCAATCGTACGTAAATAGTTGTGATTAGTCGGTTGAAAAATTCACAATCAAACTTAGCCCTTATGCGCTCAGAGATTAACCCCTTTGAAGATGGCGTAAGTTTTAGAATCGTAGCCTACAGTTATTGTGGTCTCAAATAAGTCAAAAGCTATAATTTCCCCCTATACATATGCAAATAAGCGCCACAGTTCCACATTTCACTATCTGTTGAAGATCGACCATGTCTTGATGTAACAATTAAGGTAGATAGTGTTCGCTTCAGCTTTATAACTAATAATTGGTTACTACCAAGCGTTTCATGTTTTAAGGAAAAGGAAACCCACCCCTATCCCGGTGTTTTTTGGGAGTGGAACCTGGAAGATTTTTCCCACCTTTATGTATGTTGACACTATACACCAAAGAGTCTTTAGACCCTCCCAATCAAGTATCTACATGCTATTGTTTTCTTACAAACTATAAAACTATTTATTGATCAAGCATAAAGGTAAAATGTTACATCTTTGGAATAGAACTATATTTACAGGCTTAATGGCTAAAGGTTGTCAGACCCCACATTGAATAGCTCAACTAAACCACTTTTTTGAAACCTTCAGCGGCGAACGCGCAACTTCTGACCAAAGTTTATATGATATGTTCCATTAGCATGAGACTACCTATACTTCGTAACGCTAGAGACTTACTGAGAGCTAGTTCAAGAACGTCGGGAGAATTGACTACACTCGGTTTTGCATTCCATCTTCCTATTTAGTGTGTAGTAAGATTATGATAGTGCCTCACCAAGCGTCGCTTTTTACGAGAATCTATGACGTTTCATTTACGTCACTAAGTGACAAGCTCTCAGTAACCAGCGAGAAACTTATGGAACATATGTTATATATTTAGATAAGACTGAATCAAATTGAAACATGAGGAACAAAATTTCCCATTCCATTTTTAGGACATTTCGTCATAAAGCCACGCTGCTTTTGAAAATATATTTCGCTCCTAATAGCTATCCGAATAAATCTGTCTAAATATCCCCGCTCCTGCCCAACCTGTAAAACTGGTATATGGAAATATTGCAATAACGATAATGGCGGCTTGGCCTGGTACATTTTTGAGTACACCCACACCTCACTTATAAAAATAATATATGCTCCAGAAATATGTTGGTTTCTGGCTTTCTGTTGTTAATTTTTCCAATTATCATTGTAAAGGTATTTTATAGAATATGTCACAGAATATTTGAAAACTTTCATTGTTAATGACAACTGTAGAGCTTTCTAATTAAAAATTACAATGATTAACGTTCCATACGAAGTAAAAAATAATAATAATTATAAGAAAAAGTACTGCCACACCATATTTAAAAGGTTTCTACTCCAAACCTGAACAGTATAGGCTTAACGGTGCTTGATGGGTTCCAATATTCTTTCGAGCTTTACATATTAATTTTCTAATCCAAAATTAGTGTGAAATAATAAACAGCAAATATACTTTGCTTAAGAGGATTGCAAAACCAAGATTGCCATGGGCAATGGTGAATTTTCTCAAAAACTTTATTATTTCACAAAACACGAAGAAATGTTTTACAGTGGAAACGATGAGTCTCAATATCAATCAATATGCAGAAAAGCTTTTTCTTATAAACAATCTCATTTATATTGCCTTTTATTTGTCTGACTATGTATCAGGTGACAACGAAATGATAGAATCTTATTACCGAACGACTGCAGACTGAATTGAATCATTAATTTGAAATATAGTTGATCGAAATTAAAAAAAAAGTGTTAATTGAACCGCTAAAACCAAAGTTTTCTCGAGAAAATTGTTGCTTTAAATATTTGTAAGTTTGATTATGTTGTGAATTTTAATCGTTTAGGACTTTGATTTTCAAATTCAGACAATTTGCATCGACCCAAATTCAATAAAATACCACATCCTTTATTCATTTGTAAATATTCCATTTACAGTTATTATCTCAAAATAATATATTACTTTTCAGCAAATTGATGCCGCACTTATTCTACGAAATTGTTGAAGTACGTAACATTATAATTAATATAATTACATGGGTTCAAACCCCGAACCCCATTTTATCGAACAGGTTCATTAGGATTAGACAAGGCTTACTTAGATTGAGATTTCGCTTTCTAACAACAATTAGACATTAAATCAAGTCATTCAACGGTCAAGTTCTTTACATGTGCATAAGAAAACTTTCTATAATTGGTTGTAAGACCTTTGAAGGGTTGATGAAGTTAATTTTTACTTTACTCGATGAAGTTGTTACTTTGAAAAGTGAACTATAATTTAATGTATAAACCAACATAATAATACACTAACTGTATTGTAATGTATGTACTAAAGTCGGTACTTAATATATTGCTAGCTGAATGTTATGCTTTATTGTAATAAAACCTATAAGCTATATCGGCAGTATATTACAGTTAATTCTAACATAAATAAGATGTACTTAAATGAAGTACCATTTGATCTGATGACAGGAATTATTATTAGCAAATAATCGGAACCTCTTCTCAACCCTAACAGACTTTACAATAAAATTGTCTTACGTCAGACTCAGATATTAATTATAAAATAAAGGGTGTTATTTTACCATATATATACACTTTTAATAATGTTCTTTCTGAATGCATAAAGTCGTACCTCGCCCAACTGATAGCACTTAAAGCAAGAATAAGCTCTGTTTTATTTGGGAGGCACGTAATAGGTTCCAAGTTTTCTCACTTTAGGCGCAACAATCGAAATTCCTACACCCTCAATGGAGAAATCCATCCCTCAACCACTTTTTACGCTTTGATAGTATTTCTATACTCTAACCCTAATTTCCTCGACTTCTCATATATAAACACTGAAGTTTTTCTCTAATTTCCATTTCTAACCATACAAAAAACTGTATGTAATTATCAAATTGTAATGATAATAAATTTTGTAGAGAAATTCGTAGACGGAGAAGTCGATTTTTGAAGGATTAAGAACACGGACTTCCACCGCTCTCTTTAAAAATTCCCTAATGTAGCCACCCTAGTGTTTACAAGTTGCATCACAATTTTATGAGTGTATTTCCCAATTTTTTTTATTATTTTAGATATCTAACTGTTAATGTGTAATGAACATAATCTAATTTAAAGTTTAAAAATTTAAGTAAATATATCTTACCTCGCGGCAAAAGCCGTAGTTTTTAACACAATATTTAATGGCAGTAAATCCAAGTAGCCTTGTAGACAAGAAATCGACGGTATTCCTTATTCAACCCGTGAAGCTTAGCAGGTGCTGTCCATTGTATATAGACAGTATATACTTTTAATTATAAAGCAAAACAATCACAAGCTTTCGAATATATTAAAATCGGTATCGAGGAAAACAAGCCCGCTGAAACGATCTCTTACAACACACAACGCGTAGACCGCGCACTGGCAAACCGTACGCGCTACCAAGCAGTACTACTTGGTCTACCTTGTAAATTCAGTGCGGGTGAAAAAAATCTTGGTAGCCCCTTTAATTTTTTGATAGACTTCATTCCCTCCCGTAAACGAAACCCTCCGAATCCTGTACCTGGTCTAACCACACCTCTTCACTATAAAGAGACTACTGGCGCATAGCGAGATTTTACGGCATAAGGCTCGTTTTTTAACAATTAAAGGATATTTTGTTTGTAGTTGTATTTGAAGATTTATTTAAAACCTAAAACTATTGTACAAATAAATACGAATTGTGTTATGGAATGAGCTAATAATTTGATCTATCATCCTCTTTACAAAAATATCTGTTGTATGTGGAATTATTGTGCAATAATATTTAATGAAAACTTTTAGTTTCGTAAAGTTTTCGAATTAGTTATTTTAAGATATTTTATATATAATTATTTTCATCTTAGTATTTGAGTTTTAATAAATTTTCACTGTTCAAATTTAAAGATTTTAGTATTAACAATTTATTTTTTGAGGTTATTTACTGTAGGCTGGGTTTTTCTCTATCACATACCTGTTAGGATCACAGTGTCGTAAGTGGCAGCTTGTATGTGGGTAGTTAAGCCCGACAACGTTTCGCGGCGCATCACCTACGCTTAAAAGGCAAAAGAACTCATCTTAAAACCGTTGCGCGTAATAAAGATATTCCGCTTTGCTTCTCAAGTTTTCAATTTATTTTTTAACCACAGTCGAAAACTCCTTTAAAAGGACATGCATTTTGTTCTTATGAGACTAAATTTTTTCTTTCTTATTTCAGGTTCTGAGAAAAAGGGGCCACCTGTTGTTAATCCTTTTTTCAAAAGGAAAGTTTTGAAAACTTAAAATCAAATTGCCCTTTATAAGTCGTTCCCATTTTCTCAGATTTGAAAAAAAATTATTTAACATTTTAATCTTTCTAAAACAGATACTGATTAAATTAGTCCACAAACAAATGATAAAATATGATAATCAAGTAGACGCCGTGAAAAGTGCTAAGGTGGCCAATATGGTTGTCTTTTTCGATAACATTACTACATACCTTTTAAAAAATATATTTGAATTTAAACACAAGTTCTCGGTAATTAGTTTAAATTGAAAGAGCGTTGCATATTTTGCTAATATTGTGACAATTTACGTTTTGTCTACAGATTATGCATAGTTTAAGATAAAATAAGAAATCACAAAAATAGTTTTATGTTCCAAAGCTAGAAAGATAGACTTTCTTGCCAAAATTAAGAGACTTCTTAAACACTTCCAGGATATAAGATTTTCTCTTCGCTTCTGGGGAGGTCACTAAGAAAAAGGCTTAAACTTGTATCACAACACTTATTATTTAGAGTAATCATTATTTAACGGAACCTGACGCCACAATATTTAAATTAATCAATTGGATATCTTCAAATCAATTTGACAGTGCATTGAAAGTGAAAGTGGATGTACTAGAAATTTGGAACTGTCCTTGGCTTGGCATGTACTTCACCATCTATACTACATAGACACTAATCTGAATGTCTATCCCTTTTTGGTTTTCATATATTCAACAAAAACAGAAATGTATAAACATATCCTTGAATACCAGAAATCAATGATTAAATTTTGTTTTATTCCTTTCTCTTATATTGTTTAACTTAAAGCGTGAAAATAAGAGACAGCTTAATCTTAATTTTACTGGATTTTTAATTTTATGGTAAAATATTTCCAACACTGGCCTTGCCATAGGTTTAATTTGAATTGTTATTTATCTGTGTGTCTAAGAGACATATTGTTACGCAAAGCTAAATATTTAATATTATTAGAATTATGATCGTTAAATATATAATAAACCGGTATAATTGGTTGAAATTTATACAAATTCCATATGTTCATTTAATTTAATCAAGAAATTAAAATATTTGCACTGGTAATTTTTAATACACCGCGATGGTGTGGGAGGAACTTGGAACTTATCTTTATAAATATGTCAACGTGGTGTAGGTTTTGCAAACTTGCTTAGTTATCGCTGGCAACGCAAAGTTTTATTAGTGTCAAGTGGAGACAGGGGATTTAGGATTCTCTGCATGTCACCCCTATATTTTCCGAAATCCTCGGGGGTAAGATCACAAACCAAACCCACGTAATTTTTGGTCTGGCCAGGTTTGGTTCAGTCAGTTTAGGTTAGGTTACTTTTCGGTGAAGATTTTTCAATTTTCAATTTGTTAAAGTGGAATTTACTGTGCAATAATCAGGCATTAAAATACGTCTGTTACGTTTTAAAAAGTAAATTTATCGTTTTTATATTATTTCAGCATAATTTATCTCCATACTTACTTATTAAATAGTGAAAATGTGTTTATCTTAATCAAGATGCCTTGACAAAATTTTAAAACATGTTTGGAGAGGTATTATCAAACCATATGAATTGGCTATCAAAATACAAAATATATGCTTATGGGCCACAACGTCTCCTAAACGATGGAGTAATATAACGTCTTAACTTAAACTACTATGTTTTCGGATACGGGTCACGGCAATAAGTAGTCGAACTATGAAATGGCCATACTAGATTGTATAATTCGTTGTTTTCAAATGAGATTTTACAATTTTCCTGATGTTTCTCGAAACCATTTTCCAGCACAAATAAATAAAACTAGATATTTTAAATTTATTACATAGATTTGGACGCGATTTTAACCTCTGGAGTGAGTAACTTATGTTACGGAAAGGTATTGCACTGGAAGTACTTGTCTCAATCACAATAGAGACGTTAGTTTCTCATAATATAGGAAAGTCCAACAACAGTGCGACACGCTTAAGCCACCTTCAAACTTTGAATGAGGATTAAACCGGTTCGTGGAAATTCGAAAGGATTCCACTGAAAATGGACAAATTACAAACGCTGTTTCTTGATGATGGTTCGCGAACCAACTTGAAGCGAGTTTTGGCCTAGATTCACAATTTTTAACAAAACCTATGTTAATGCTATTTATTTTTAGTGGGCAGCTTTAATAGAAAAACACTAATGGAAACGTTTTAAAAGTGTAAACCTAGGCTGTTGAGATCGCTAAAAACTGGTAATGAAGATGGTTTCAAAACTTACTGAGCCAAACATTTCTGAATTAATCTTTTCCCGTATAAATGTGAACATAGCTTTAAAGGTAGTTAAAGAACTGTTGAGATGAAAACATTAGCGATAACATTTCATTTTCTCAATATGGACTGCAGCTTCTACTTCTTGGTTCATGTTTAATTTTACCTTGTGTTGGTATTTAAATAAATCTTACAAATCCTTAATAATTACTTTTTTCACAATATGAAATGAAAATATGTGAAATACCAGAAGTAAAATGAGACTAGAAGTGAAGGGCTCTAGCATTGGTAATAGATCCTGGCACTAGTGAACAAATTTGAGGATTTTACGCCGCTTCAATTGCGCCTACGCTAGAGAGAAAAAAATTGGTCGAGTTCCAAAAACATTTCCTACCCCCTTCCCCTCAACCTAAAGCGGCCGAACACGGTCCGTGACATTTAGGCGCCGCCACTTAGGCGCTGGTTATTTAGGCGCCGCCACTTAGGCGCTGGTTATTTAGGCGCCGCCACTCAGGCGCTGGTTATTTAGGCGCCGCCATTTAGCCGCCAAGACAATTAGGCGCCGTGACATTTAGGCGCCGTGACATTTAGGCGCCGCGACATTTAGGCACCGTGACATTTAGACTCCGCGACTTTATTTAGGCGTCGAGACATTTGCGTGCCAATAATTTTTCCATTATTCTTCTAAAAATCCGTAATGACCTCTCAATTGGCAACCCGTGTATTGTCCCTGTGTCACTGCATGACTATGTTCGCAATCTCCATTAAAGGACACGAAACTTACTTGTTTTTACAAAACGATCCTAAAATAATAAAAAAACGAACATAACCTAACCTATTTATTATTTTAGGAAATCAAAGAACATAAACAACAATAATTTGGAAAAGGGATATTATTTTGGAAGACAATGAAGATAAACAACAATATTGGAAAAGGCATATTATTTTGGGAAGTCAAAGAAGATAAACAACAATAATATATATAAAAACGTCTTGGTTTGGACCAAG
>JAEQBA010002232.1:0-60500 GCA_019434445.1 Phalangium opilio | reverse complement strand
AAAAAAAGGTTCTCAGGGCATAAGCAATGTATTAAAAATTATAATAAAGAAAATGGCATAGCGATTCATGTTTGGGAGTCTAAAAGGTCACGTAATTGATTTTAAACATCCAAAAATTCTGTATCGGGAAAAAACTGGCGAAAAGAAAATTTATTGAAGGTATATTTATTAAAAAATCAGGAAAATTAAACCTAAATAAAGGTTGTGCTGATGCAAAATATTGGGAAGTCATAGACGACAAATATTTTATTCAAGAGAGGGCGTGATAAGATTTTTTAAAAACGAGGTCACCTCGTAAGTGTCACGCGTTTAAGATTTTTAGTATGACTGATGAAGGCTCACGAGCCGAAAGCTCTCATCTCATTGTAATTTTAGTAGGCAATTTACACCCTATTAAAGTACCGTTATTTAACTGCCATAAGTTCTCTCTTCTTTTTAACACTATTTTATTGACTTAGTAATGAGAGTAGATTTGTTGATGTCGAGCGAGATTTACAGAACCCATACTGCTCTATGGCTAAATAAGGCTTAAACCAACTAGTCAGGTATTTATGCATGATACTTTCAAATATTTTTGACAGCGTTGATATGAGAGAGATGGGTCGATAGTTATTTAAATCCTGCTTAGGTCCCTTTTTGTGGATCGGAATTGTTATGGAGGTTTTCCATATCTGTGGGAATATGCCACAGCTGATGGACCTATTAAATATGTGCAGCAACAAAGGGGTCAGAATTTCTTTGCATCCCTTATTTAGGAAGGTTGGTATTTCGTCTATTCCAGTTGATTTTTTATTTTCAATTTTCCGATAGCTTCGTGTACACCTTTATACGTGACGGCTACATGATGGAAGGACCATGGATGTCGCCGAAATTTTGGATTTGCATATCTTGTGGATCGCTGCTAACTATGTGTTCACTATCTGGATTGCCTATTGATGCAAATGATTGACGAAATTCATGTGCGATGTCATCATTGGAGGTTATTAGAACCATCACTTTTTGATAGGATGAGGTCTTCCTTGGGTTTAGGCCTTAATCAGTTTTTCACGTAGGTCCATAATTTCTCAGGCCTTTTGTAAGTTCGGTTACAATTGCTTCGCCCCAGTGTTTTCGATCTCGTTTTAGGAATTTCTGTGTCTTTTCCGGATTAATTTATATTTGTTGAGGTCTAATTGATTCTTGGATCGCTTATATTTTTTATGATAATACAGCCTTCTTGAGAGTAGTTTTTGCAGCTCCTTTGAAAACCATGATGGGTACCTTGAAGAAGTTTTCCCGATTCTGGTATATTTGTGGCTATCACATCTTGTAGAACTTCTTGCAATTGTTCTAATACCTCGTTTGGATCTTGTGTTAAATAGAAGTTTGACCAATCCCAGGAAGTGAGTGATAAGTAGAGTTCTTTGTAATCCCCTTTGCGGTAGTTGCGTTTTGCTGATTGTATTTGGGCTCAATAGGCTTATGGTTTAAGCCTTCGGTTTTTATATTTATATTTAATGGAGGGTGGTACTTGTCAATGGGAAGGAGGGGGTTGGTATCTAAGGAAACCGTTATTTCCTTCATGTTTGTGAGCACAAGGTCAAAAATGCTTCCTGGAGTGTTTCTTAGATTGTTCTCCTGGGTTAAATCTAGGTTACAAGCAAGTTCTACTACTATTTCCGCTTTTGGCTTCACCATGCCGTTGCAGTACGTTGTTGTTAAGTATTTCCAGTTGACTCCAGGAAGGTTGAAATCGCCAATAATTACTTTCACTATAGTGTCTGCAATTCATACTATATTCATATTTAAATCAAGATTATTTTCTATTTTATAATTAAATTGCGGTTATCGTTTACTTTTCTTAACATTTCTATAATACATTTTTGAAACCCCGTTTTTAGCCACATCGTAGTATACGATAGACTCTTAGTTTGACCCGAGCCGTAATAGTAGTAGTAGTAGCAAAAGCGGATTATGCTTCACACATAAAGTACGTAAGTCCCACTTTTCCATAGCTTTGGCCATGGATTTCATGACATTCCCGAAGTAAAAACTAAGCAGACGAAAAAAAAGCTTATATATATATATATAGATATATATATATAGATATATAGATATATATAGATAGATATAGATATAGATATAATTATATATAATATATATATATATATATATATATATATAAGTATATATATATATATATATATATATATATATATATATAAGCTTTTTTTTCGTCTGCTTAGTTTTTACTTCGGGAATGTCATGAAATCCATGGCCAAAGCTATGGAAAAGTGGGACTTACGTACTTTATGTGTGAAGCATAATCCGCTTTTGCTACTACTACTACTATTACGGCTCGGGTCAAACTAAGAGTCTATCGTATACTACGATGTGGCTAAAAACGGGGTTTCAAAAATGTATTATAGAAATGTTAAGAAAAGTAAACGATAACCGCAATTTAATTATAAAATAGAAAATAATCTTGATTTAAATATGAATATAGTATGAATTGCAGACACTATAGTGAAAGTAATTATTGGCGATTTCAACCTTCCTGGAGTCAACTGGAAATACTTAACAACAACGTACTGCAACGGCATGGTGAAGCCAAAAGCGGAAATAGTAGTAGAACTTGCTTGTAACCTAGATTTAACCCAGGAGAACAATCTAAGAAACAGTCGGCTCCAGGAAGCATTTTTGACCTTGTGCTCACAAACATGAAGGAAATAACGGTTTCCTTAGATACCAACCCCCTCCTTCCCATTGACAAGTACCACCCTCCATTAAATATAAATATAAAAACCGAAGGCTTAAACCATAAGCCTATTGAGCCCAAATACAAATCAGCAAAACGCAACTACCGCAAAGGGGATTACAAAGAACTCTACTTATCACTCACTTCCTGGGATTGGTCAAACTTCTATTTAACACAAGATCCAAACGAGGTATTAGAACAATTGCAAGAAGTTCTACAAGATGTGATAGCCACAAATATACCAGAATCGGGAAAAACTTCTTCAAGGTACCCATCATGGTTTTCAAAGGAGCTGCAAAAACTACTCTCAAGAAGGCTGTATTATCATAAAAAATATAAGCGATCCAAGAATCAATTAGACCTCAACAAATATAAATTAATCCGGAAAAGACACAGAAATTCCTAAAACGAGATCGAAAACACTGGGGCGAAGCAATTGTAACCGAACTTACAAAAAGGCCTGAGAAATTATGGACCTACGTGAAAAACTGATTAAGGCCTAAACCCAAGGAAGACCTCATCCTATCAAAAAGTGATGGTTCTAATAACCTCCAATGATGACATCGCACATGAATTTCGTCAATCATTTGCATCAATAGGCAATCCAGATAGTGAACACATAGTTAGCAGCGATCCACAAGATATGCAAATCCAAAATTTCGGCGACATCCATGGGTCCTTCCATCATGTAGCCGTCACGTATAAAGGTGTACACGAAGCTATCGGAAAATTGAAAATAAAAAATCAACTGGAATAGACGAAATACCAACCTTCCTAAATAAGGGATGCAAAGAAATTCTGACCCCTTTGTTGCTGCACATATTTAATAGGTCCATCAGCTGTGGCATATTCCCACAGATATGGAAAACCTCCATAACAATTCCGATCCACAAAAAGGGACCTAAGCAGGATTTAAATAACTATCGACCCATCTCTCTCATATCAACGCTGTCAAAAATATTTGAAAGTATCATGCATAAATACCTGACTAGTTGGTTTAAGCCTTATTTAGCCATAGAGCAGTATGGGTTCTGTAAATCTCGCTCGACATCAACAAATCTACTCTCATTACTAAGTCAATAAAATAGTGTTAAAAAGAAGAGAGAACTTATGGCAGTTAAATAACGGTACTTTAATAGGGTGTAAATTGCCTACTAAAATTACAATGAGATGAGAGCTTTCGGCTCGTGAGCCTTCATCAGTCATACTAAAAATCTTAAACGCGTGACACTTACGAGGTGACCTCGGTTTTTAAAAAAATCTTATCACGCCCTCTCTTGAATAAAATATTTGTCGTCTATGACTTCCCAATATTTTGCATCAGCACAACCTTTATTTAGGTTTAATTTTCCTGATTTTTTAATAAATATACCTTCAATAAATTTTCTTTTTCGCCAGTTTTTTTCCCGATACAGAATTTTTGGATGTTTAAAATCAATTACGTGACCTTTTAGACTCCCAAACATGAATCGCTATGCCATTTTCTTTATTATAATTTTTAATACATTGCTTATGCCCTGAGAACCTTTTTTTTGACGTTTGTTGTGTTTCACCAACATACGTTTCGCCGCATGTATCAAACTTAACTTGGTAAACGACGCAGCGATTATCCAATAGGTTAATATCTCTTTTAGGCCTAGTATTTTTAACTAAGTGACTGTTTAAGTTTTGTCCACCTACTTTTAATAATCTACCTAATTTTTCACTAATTCCCTTAATGTATGGGAGCGCTAAGAGTGGTTGATAGTCTTTAGATCTATTGTAATCGTTATTAACAATGTTACTTTTAAAAATTGAATCAATTAAACCATTTGGGTAATTACTATTAATTAACTGATTTTTAACGATGGCTTTCTCAGTCTCAGGTTCGTCGGAGACATTTTCTATACGATGTTTTAAGCTTTTTACTATACCTAACTTTACATTTTGGCTGTGGCAGGAATTGTAATCTAGGAATTTTTACAGTGAGTGGGTTTTTGAAAAAGAGTACATTTTAAACTATTGTTATTATCTTATCTTTTGGTCATTATGTCTAGAAAGGGTAAACTGCCATTATTTTCTAATTCAATCGTAAATTTAATAGAGTTATCAAAACTATTCACTAAAGCTAATAACAAATTTGTATTGTTTCGTACATTTTTTAAGATGACGAAAATGTCATCGACGAACCTTACCCAAAATTTAATATTTCTTGCCATTCTTTTGTGACTAAATAATTTTTCTTCAATGAATTCAATATATAAATTAGCTAAGACACTCGAAAGTGGATTACCCATAGATAAACCCTTTGTTTGTACAAAACATTGATCTTTAAAGCTAAAATATGTATTTTCTACACAAATTCGGCACACAAACGTTAAAAAATAGGTTCTCAGGGCATAAGCAATGTATTAAAAATTATAATGAAGAAAATGGCATAGCGGTTCATGTTTGGGAGTCTAAAGGTGACGAAATTGATTTTAAACATCCAAAAATTCTGTATCGGGAAAAAAACTGGCGAAAAAGAAAATTTATTGAAGGTACATTTATTAAAAAATCAGGAAAATTAAATCTAAAACAAGGTTTTGCTGAAGCAAAATATTGGGGAGTCATAGACGACAAACATTTTATTCAAGAGAGGGCGTGATAAGATTTTTTTTTTAAAACCGAGGTCACCTCGTAAGTGTCACGCGTTTAAGATTTTTAGTATGACTGATGAAGGCTCACGAGCCGAAAGCTCTCATCTCATTGTAATTTTAGTAGGCAATTTGCCTTCTAAATTCAGCACCTGCAAGGAAAATAAATTCGATTATTATCGATTATTCAGAATTATACTTATAATTCGATTTCAGTAAACTTACCTTCCTGATGGAGATTCGAACGAACATTTTCTGTGTTACGATCCGACGCTTTACCACTAGACCACGGTGGGACGCAGACCACTTCGAAATCAAATAAACTAATATACTAGCTTGGAACTTTCGGTTGAAGGGAATTCGTTCCAATGGGATTCGATTGAATGGGAAAATGTTCCCTTTTAATAAAAAAACCGCCATTGGGCTAGATTTTAAAATACTGGCTAGAAATTTTCCGATGAATGGGATTCGTTCCAATGGTATTCGGTTGAATGGGTAGACTCCTAAATGCCGCCCACAAATGCTTCTAGCTTTGCCAAGCCAAAACTGGAGCTAGTAAGGAAAGTCAACTTGTAGGGGATGTACAGGAGCCGCGCTATGCTTTAACTTCTGGGATCGCTATAAACACCACCTTAATAGTTAAGACCATTCTTCAAATCACATAATACCTTTGGCTTTTAAAATGACCCTCGATTTATTTGAATCTTGAAATAGGGGACCAGGACTGAAAGAGTGAAATCCTTCTTGTCGACGGGTGAGCAAAATTTTATAGGGAGCATCACACTTTCATTTTAATTAAGGCAATACCATAATCCTCTGTTCGCTTCAAATATATCGAGCAACAGAAAACACAATTGACACAGTTTAATCTTACTAGCACGATTAAATGTTTTGTAATGCTTAAACTTATTATTGTAATCCCCATCCTTTTAAAATCCACGAACGAAAAATATAACCTCAACTCCAACCTCCACCACTCGCTCTCCCTAAAGCGACGAACGAAAAGTTTTATTCTGTCACACCTAGGGTTCGAAAATTGCGGTAATTTTGGAAAATGGTAAATTACGCCGTAATTTAAAGCGTAAATTTCCGTTCAAGGTAATTTACCAAAAATTAAAAATTAAATTATATTGATAGTTTTTAAGCTAAATAATGAAAAATACCAATTTTTATAGAATTATATTTTCTTTTTCGAATAAGTACGCGAGCTTGGGTAGACCATTTAAAACAAGGAGCTTTTAGACCATTTTCTAGGCGAATGAAATAAGAATTTGGTGGTTCTTGGGAATATAACCCGGAAACGAGAGCAAAATTAACCATCGTATTCCTCCAATTGAAACTTCAAGTGGTCCCTATAGGTCTGAACGTATAGTCTCCCCTGGGGTCAAGGCCCTGTATTTCGTACGAGAACAAACCGACTTTCTATGTTCTTTGCCAAAAACGCAAAATTCTGAAACTGAAGTCTTGTTGGACTTTCACGTTTAACTCTGCTCTTACATATTCCTAACGTGTCGCTTATTATAATGGTCCATTTTCTCGTGGAATAATTGAAGGTTTCTACTAATGGCAGAATTCGCTTCGGATCCTGTAAATTGCTTAACGGCTCGGAGAGATCACATAAAGAGTCCTTTTCGGCGAAATCCCATTAAACTTGACCATCTGTGACCAGGGAAGCTATTCAATGAAAATCTAAACCTTTAGCACCCCAGATCTATATTCAAGGGGGCCGGTAGGCCCTTACAGATAAGAACATTCAGTTTTTCACTAATTTTCCCATAACCCGTTGAGCAGGTGACAGAAGCTGGACACCGTCAGCGGCTAGCCCAGCCAGAAGGTGGTCGGTGACAGGGAAGGATTAAGGTAACAGGAGGCTCGGGAGGACGGAGGATTTCCCTTCAAGCACATCAGTACCACGCGACCGAAACAATGTATGCGCGACCCTCAGAGGGTTGCCAATAGAGGGTTGAGCCAATTAAGGCAACACCTGCGAACGGGACAAGGAACGGTCTGAACCAAGGGAGAACCCAAGCAACTCCCGAACTCGGGCCCCCTCCGCCACAAGAAGCCCTTTAACAAGCGCTTATCTGGGCAAAGAGAGGTCTGATATGTAAGCCAAAAGGGGTGCTGAGGCAGATCACATCCCCACAGCAACACTCGTCATCAGATTCAATGATAGATATCTGCACTTCAACTGCAGCTCTGGCTCGACATAGATGTGCAGAATCAAACCAAGGAGTTTATCTCATGTCCATCCAATACTAGGGCAAAAGTACTGCTTGCCTCACCAAACGCCAAACCAGGGACTTAGGATTCGGGATCGCGAACCCATCCCCATTCTTCGCGGTTTAAATGGTTTCCTAGCTATTCTAGAAGCGGAATAGCTTGGTTCTTTTGCTAGACTATCACACCCGAATTGGAACGTCTTCATTCTTAAATCTGAAACCAAAATGACAAGAAGAGAATCTCAAATGAAGGCATTTGAGAAAAAAGGTTCAGAGAACACTTCTTTCATTTACATGCTGTAACTGGATATGGTTATGGTAAGGCGGGGTTTAAAATAATAACAGATAATCAACTTCTTACAAATACGTTGAGAGTTTTTAATGAAAATTATAAGTCAACAATAGCTAGGAAACGATTTAATCCCGATCAGTGGGATGGGTTCGCTATTGCTAAAGTCAAAGTCTTATTCACACAACTCTGATTCCTGCATCAGAAATAGCTTTGTTTTTCTTTGTTTCAGATTTAGGATAGTAATCTTTCAGTAACCATTTTTAAAGATGGGGTCGATAACTTAGACTTCGAAATAGTTATTTTTATGGTGTTTAATACGTTCATGAAAATCATCTACTCAGTAAAAAAATAAAGAAAAAATTTAGATAGCGGTAATATAATTGGCCTTTCTCGCAGTCATTTTCCAAGATGGCGCCCCAACTATCAGCAGCACGTCGTCAATATTCAAGTATGATGTTTAGACGGTCTTCAACAATTTAATATACGAATTTTCATAACTTTTGAAAAGTATACTGTATCTAAATGACATTCCCGGCGGCCAGTTTCCAACATGGCGGCCAAACTATCTCATGAATGGCTTCAATATTTTACTATGAGGCTCACACAGCTTTCATTATAATATCAATAAATTCCAACAACATGGTGAAATAAAGTGTACCTTGCATTCACGGCGGCCATTTTCCAATATGGCTACCAAACTATCAAATACAGAGCTGTGAAATTTTACTATGATGTTTATGTGGTTACTTTAATAACATGCACCAATTTTCGTAATTTTTGAAGAAGAATCTGGAATGCATTTATGCTGGCATTCCCGGCGGCCATTTTCCAAGATGGCGGCGAAAGCTCGCGCTCTACAGCAGGGGACTTTTAGTATATTTTTTGTTGGGTCAAAAACAACACATGTACCAATTTTCATCTTTATGTTCAAATGTTCTAGGTCAAGCCCTTTTTTAGCCTATCTGTCCTGGCCTACTAGTCCATAGAGGTCAAACAAAACGTTGATTCTTGTAAATTCAATAAAATAGTATTTACGCTCCGTTTATTATTGTAGCAAATTAAATTTTTTGTCGCTACTGAGTATCAATAATAGGACTTGTTGTTGGTTTGAAATTGATATTTTCAAGAGATAATCAAAATGTTATGTGTAGCAAGGATATTGAAGTATGAAAACATACGGAGGCTCCATATTTTTCCTAACAAGATGTTTATTTAATCCCTTCTCCGCCCGGGTATTAACACTGATGTAGGTGGCCGATATCGACGGTCACGGGACCCCGGGCAGGGAAAGAGAGAGTCAGTTGGGTTTAGGACGTTGTAAAGGTAACATAAGAAAAGAATAAAGAACCTTGTAATTCAACTTTGCTTTACTACAAACTTAACCGAGTCGCGATTAATTTGGTCGTGATAGAGTTTAGGATCAAAATCACTAAACCTCGTCACATATCTCAAATATATACATTTACATTTTAACTATATTCAGCGGAAATACTTTCGATTGTCATAAATTTACTTCTTTAAATGGTTACAAGATTGCAAAATAGTATGTTAGATTCTCAAAGCTTTCAGAATTACCAGAAGTAATATAAGAAACCTCCCTACGGGAGGGAAGTATACAAGACGCCATAGGCATAACGTTAAAACACGCGACACATCCTCGAACCGCCAAATACCATACTCAGACACTATTTCTCATGGACAAGGTACGGTAAATCTTAGTCCTTTGATATGGTCGTTGGAAAGGGAAAGAGGAAAAAGCGCTTTAAACTAGTGTAGTCCGCTTAACCGTCTGTCGTAAAGAAATAGAAGATTCCTGATTTTGCTAATAAATATTCTCATACGGTTCTTTCGAAACGAAAATCTAGTTTGTTGTGAAGCCAATTAAGAAAAAGATGAAAATTATGAATACAAGAACAAAATTTCAAGATAGATAATAACACCATTTTAAAATCTATCTATGTATAGTGTTAGTCATATACCTTGGCAAGGTTAGGGTTTATTTCAAATTTTATGCAAAGACTTATGAAAATCCTATAATCTAGTCACTGCCTGTTTATCAATGATTCATTATCATCAAAGTCTAAAAATGCTGCATGCATTATTTCATTGGAAAAGTTTAAAATTACAATGAGTCTGTGAAATTGACTTAACTTAAGCAGCCGACGCAATCGCGAGATCAGGGAATGTATTCCTACGCTCTACGCGGCGCGGCCCTATTTTATAAACTTTGTTTACGGCTGTATAAGTGCGCGGGGACATTCGCGGTACGAGGATGTATCGGGAAAAATTCGCCTTTGTATACTTTCCTCCCGAAGGGAGGTTTCTTATATTACTTTTGGAATTACTAAATAGGCCACTGTTAACGAATAATTCATGCTAAGAGTGTTTCTCTCTTCAACTTTTTGCTTTCCGCATAAGATTGGTTGCTTGTTGGTGAATCCAAGACGTCTTTGAGATATATTAACTTATATCAGTGTACATCATGGATGCTAGACTTGTAATGACAGTCTTATTTCTAGCGGTGAGTGTTTTATACTAACCTACTAAGTTGTATAGTTTGTCCATCGCAAAAGAGTTACGCTGTATTTTATTGATAATTAGTAAAATATGGAATTTAAGATAATAAATAGATAATTTACTTTTTCTCCGCGAAAAAAAATAATGCTCAATTAGTCTCAAGTTCATTACGGCCCCATTAGATTTTACACGCGACAATTTTCTACCACGAATGACCAAGCTGTAGCTAAATCATATTAATACGTGTCGTCTGGTTTTTGTAATTTTCATTTCCTTATATAAAAGGATGGCTTTTCTACAGGAATATTTAATATTCAAAAGTTCCATCCTGGGGTTCAACTTTACCTTGAATTTCTCTTGTATCCCATAGGCCGGTAAATGTTTCCAGCGTTTTCAAAACCATTTTACTATATGAGATAAAATTAAATTTTTTGGTTTTTCAGTGTTAACGTTACGTACATTCCTGTCGATGATATTTACTCCAAGCAAAAGTCTATAAAAACCCCCCTTCGGGGGGAAAGTTTGAAAGCCAGGTATAATCGCGGGGCAACAGAGTTTTGTGGTGAGCCTCAGCGGACTTATACAAACTTTTCACTACTACGAAAATAGTCCCAAAAGACCGAATTACATTTCCGGAGTGTGTTATTCAACTGTCGTCTGCTACTATAGTATGGATAGTTACTGAGTGAGTTGGCCCTTTGCAGTCAGTATGGAATATGATAGTAGTTTTAATAAAGCTGACGTTATAAAGAAAATTCTTCTAGAGTTCAATAATCCAGTGTTTTTGAGTAATTTTGGAACTGATAAACAGAAAAACTATCATTTAATCAAGTTAAATATCTACCTGCCTTGAGTCCCTTGACTATGTTTGTGTCACTTGTATTTTGATAACAGCAAAGGCTTAACTTACGTCTGCGATTTCTTCCACTTTACGCTTTTTTTCCGGTAACTCCAAATCTTTCAAGTAATTGGCGATGCATCCGTGACTTCTTTTCTCTTTTTTTTTCTAATTTCAACACCGTTTGAACTAATTTATTAGCGGTATCTTTTACCGTAAAATCACACTGAGTCATCATCGTCGCCATTTTATTATCCTCCCGAATTGCGCCAAAAAAAAAAATAGTAACCTTCCGGTTCATAAAAATACAGACCAACGATTAAGGTACAAGTTTTCAAGTCCCACTATATTATATAGTCAGCAGAAGAACCTTGTTGGCCGCAGTATTTAACATTGATAGTCTAGCCGCTTTCATACTTTCCCCCCCGAAGGGGGGTTTTTATAGACTTTTGCTCCAAGGCAAATATTTTTTCTGTATGATACATATATGGAAAAATATAACGATTTATAATTTGTTTTAGCACGGCGATGTAGCCATAACTAAAAAGTTTATTACTTCTGAGAACTGGCGTATTATTGCGAATTACAACCGAACCTGCAGTCATCCATATTGGTTTGACGAATACAACATGCTCTCTTATTTCCGCGAAGCCGAGTATCAAATATCGTTGACCGGTGTCCTTGAAGTCTTTCGTCCTAAGGCATGTCACTTCTCCTATTTTTTATATATCTGTCAAGTGAATGAATATAATTTAACTTCACTTTTCAGAAATTCATATTATAACTATATTAAGCTAATCATTTCTATAATTTAATTGCATATTTTGACTTATTAGGTATGGATTTTTGTAATTCTGTTCCGAATCTTCTTCAATTTGAAGCCTTTGTTCTCGATGGCAAGTCGATTCGTGCCGCGACTTCGCCTGGTTTCTATTGGTCTCTACGATATTTTGGCAAACAAATTCGAAACTCCCAAGAATGTTTTATTGTCCAACTATTTCATCGGTGGTTTCTTATTGGTAGAAATCTTCAAAGCCAGTTTATCGACCAAACTGACGGTAGACATTGATCGCAACATCAATCATTTCGATGATATCTTCAAGTACCCTAACTTGCGCATTCTTTTCATGCATAGTAAAGAAATGCAGAAATTTATTAAGGTAATAAGTAGCTTTTAGATCACTCTTACGTTCTAATCTTACTTTCATTGACGCGTCTTATCAAAATCGAAAACTTGTAAGAAAGACTATCTGTGTAGCTCGTTATTGTTAGTAAGGCTTCTGAGATATAAATGTACTTGTTTGTTGATGATCAGGAGGAAGCAAAGACGGAGTCGATAAAAATTCTCCATGACAACCCATTCAATTGACTTAAATTCATATTATTGTCTCTTTCAACAGGACACACGTCCAGATCTTTTCAAAGAGAACGAGAGAAGATTGAAATTGTTTAAGCTAAAAGAGGGGTATGAGAGAGATGACGTTTTCAACGAAGGAAATGCGGTGTATTTAGAGCACCTCACCCATTTGGAATTTTTTTGTCTTTCTGGCTACTCTTTGGAAAAGGCATTGCATTACGGAAAAGACCCTTTTTCACCGATGTTTAGTGGTTTCTTAATGTCGAATAACGCATCAACGTTTGTGAAAGACGTCATAAACATTAGGTAACGTTTACCAGTGTTTTAAAAAATTGAAATACAGTATCCGCACTTTAAAATTTTTTTGGCATGAGTTTCTCCAGCTGTACCTCGTAAGAGCAGTTCCAGGTAAATCAGTTCTCGAAATAGCAACCGCGATTCCAAAAAACTGCTGTTTTAGAAATAGCGGCTGCTATTTTTGGAAATAGCAGTGTTTGTGTTGAGTTTTGCGCATTTCTTAACAATACAGTTTTAATCGTTGGTTTCAAAAACTACCTTTTTCTGTGATCATTTAATCAGTAATGTGACCTACTAATGGATCGTATTTATGAATTTTTAAAAAATACACTTAAATATTGTACTATTCTTCCGGCTGTATCAGTTTACAATTCTCATACTAGGATAGACAAATAATTCGAGAAAGGTTATTTTATTTCAGAAGTAGATAATTGTAAACAGTAATTTTTTGGAAAAGGCATATTATAATTCGAGAAAGGTTATTTTATTTCGGCCAGTCTGGATTAGAAGTAGATAATTGTAAACAGTAATTTTTTGGAAAAGGCATATTATAATTAGAGAAAGTTTATTTTATTTTGGAAGTAGATAATTGTAAACAGTAGCTTTTGGGAAAAGTTACATTATAATTCGAGAAAGGTTATTTTATTTTAGAAGTAGATAATTGTAAACAGTATTTTTTTGGAAAAACTATATTTTTATTTATTAAGTCAATGAAGATAAACAACAATATTTTAGAAAAGGTGTTACATTATTTCCAAAATATTACTAACCTAAGTCAAACCAAACGAAACAAAACCTAACCTGACCTGACCTAATACTATTTAGTTTAAAATACTCAACTTTAACCTAACCAAATTATCTATATCTGACCTAGTTCTTTTTGAGTTCATATAACCCAGCTGGGCCAGCTTACACCATAATAACTATCGTTTTTCGCAGAACTGCTGCAAGTAGGCCAGGACAGATAGGCTAAAAAAGGGCTTGACCTAGAACATTTGAACATAAAGATGAAAATTGGTACATGTGTTGTTTTTGACCCAACAAAAAATATACTAAAAGTCCCCTGCTGTAGAGCGCGAGCTTTCGCCGCCATCTTGGAAAATGGCCGCCGGGAATGCCAGCATAAATGCATTCCAGATTCTTCTTCAAAAATTACGAAAATTGGTGCATGTTATTAAAGTAACCACATAAACATCATAGTAAAATTTCACAGCTCTGTATTTGATAGTTTGGTAGCCATATTGGAAAATGGCCGCCGTGAATGCAAGGTACACTTTATTTCACCATGTTGTTGGGATTTATTGATATTATAACGAAAGCTGTGTGAACCTCATAGTAAAATATTGAAGCCATTCATGAGATAGTTTGGCCGCCATGTTGGAAACTGGCCGCCGGGAATGTCATTTAGATACAGTATACTTTTCAAAAGTTATGAAAATTCGTATATTAAATTGTTGAAGACCGTCTAAACATCATACTTGAATATTGACGACGTGCTGCTGATAGTTTGGGCGCCATCTTGGAAAATGACTGCGAGAAATGCCAATTATATTACCGCTATCTAAATTTTTTCGTTATTTCTTTACTGAGTAGATGATTTTCATGAACGTATTAAACACCATAAAAATAACTATTTCCAAGTCTAAGTTATCGACCCCATCTTTAAAAATGGTTACTGAAAGATTACTATCCTAAATCTGAAACAAAGAAAAACAAAGCTATTTCTGATGCAGGAATCAGAGTTGTGTGAATAAGTCTTTGACTTTAGCAATAGCGAACCCATCCCCACTGTTCGAGATTAACTCGTTTCCTAGCTCTTGTTGACTTAATATTTTCATTAAAAACTCTCAACGTATTTGTAAGATGTTGATTATCTGTCAATACTTTAAACCCCACCTTATCATAACCACATCCAGTTACAGCATGTAAATGAAAGAATTGTTCTATGAACCTTTTTCTCAAATGTCTCGATTTGAGATTCTTCTTCTTGGTGTGGTTTTGGTTTCAGATTTAAGGCTGAAGACTTTTCAATTCGGGTGTGATAGTGTAGCAAAAGAACCAAGACATTCCGCAACTACAATGGCTAGGAAGCGATTTAAGTCCCAGTCACGCCACTCATGACCAACGTTTAATACTCATTATCTGTAACTGAGGAACCTCTACTACTACTGTGGATGCAGATGATCCGAATTAATTTGCTCAGCATTGCGTGGACATTGTCGCTGTACTAGCTGTGATGGATAAGAGCAAAAGGGCTTCTTGTGGCGGAGGGGGCCCGAGTTCGGTGTGCCGGTTCGGGAGTTGCTTGGGTTCGCCCTTGGTTCAGACCGTTCCTTGCCCCGATCGCCCAGGTGTTGCCTTAATTGGAACCCTCTGAGGGTCGCGAATACATTGTTTCGGTCGTTTGGCACTGATGTGCTTGGAGGGAAATCCTCCGTCTCCTCGAGCCTCCTGCTGCCATAGTCCTACCCTGTCACCGACCACCTTCTGTCTGGGCTCGCCGCTGACGGTGTCCAGCTTCTGTCACCTGCTCAAGGGGCATTTGTCGGGGCCGCTGTTCCTTGACGGCGTTTCCGCAGGTTCCACTTGGAATATGATGAGCCCTCAGCTAGGTGCTGCGCCTAATCAAGGCCTCTGACATGTAATTATTGTGAAAACAATTCAGGCTGACGAGATGAATATGAACGAACTGTTAGAGATTTGTCTTAAATCTAATCTTTAACAACACGAGAATGTATAAACCCCATATGAAATTATATACCCTAATGAACATGTAGAGAATTACAGCTTTGAATAACTTTTCTTTCTCTCAGAATTGAGGCTAATAATTTTGGAGTGGCCATTTTTAAAGATGGCGTCGATAATATCGACTTGGAGATGGCTATTGTTTGGTGTTTATTACGTTAATGAAAATCATCAACTCAATCTAGGAATTTCGAAAAGATTTATATGTTTGAAATATATTTAGTATTTCTAGCAGTCATTTTTCAAGATGGCGCCCAAACTATAAGTAGCACGTCTTCAATATTCAATAATGATGTTTAGACGGTTCTCAACATAAATATTACCAATTTTCATAATTTTTGAAGAATATACTGTATCTAAATGACATTCCCGGCGGCCATTTTCCAACATGGCGGCCAAACTATCTGATGAATGGCTTCAATATTTTACTATGAGGTTTACACAGCACTGATTATAATATCTATCAATTTTCATAATTTCCAACAACATGGTGAAATATACTGTACGGCGGCCATTTTCCAATATGGCGACTAAACTATCAAACACAGAGCTGTAAAATTTTTCTATGATGCTCATGTGGTCTCAGTGATAATGTGTACCAAATTTCATAATTTTTGAAGAAGAATGTGGAATACATCGTAGCTGGCATTCCCGGCGGCCATTTTCCAAGATGGCGGCGAAAGCTCGCGCTCTACAGCAGGGGACTTTTAGTATATTTTTTGTTGGGTCAAAAATAACACATGTACCAATTTTCATCTTTATGTTCAAATGTTCTAGGTCAAACCCTAAAAGTCCTGGGCTATAGGCTGTAGCCTGCATAGCCATTTTATTTTACGGAAGATATCGAACAAGTTGGAAGGTCCCGCACTGGTTTAACAAAAATATTGTTTGAAAACGTAAGCCTAAATGTGATTTTTATATTATAATTTTCTTGTGTTTAATCTAATTTTATTCTTAGGTGTCAAAGTTAATCATATCTGGTTGGTAACTGATATTTTAAAGGTACTGTAACTGCATGTTTTATTTTTCTTTGTCTATATTTCAAGGGGGCCCTCTTAATTTAGTTATCATAGACTAAAATTATGTGGTATCAATAATCCACTTTTGATGGTATTTATTTGAATTTGAAGAATAATTCAGGTAGATCTAATTACGCTTAGGAATAGACTTATTTTTGTTTAGTGTTATTCTCTATCTTCTATCGATAGGAAGGTGGCGCTCGGGAGGGTCTCACGTTTTCTCCCTACCAAAGGTCGGAAGCAGACGACGGCTGGGTTTTATGAACTTTGGTTATTGTGAATAGATATTTAAAGAGGGTCGGTCTTTGGTAATTTAGTTAACTATGTCTAATAATCAAACTAAGAGGGTTGGTATGAGCTATGATAGAGATATTTCTGATTTAAGTTGTAGGCAAAAGAGAAGGAAACGAGCCAGATACATCAAACAGGTAATGGATCGCGTTTCTGAAGAGAATATTGTAGAAAACGCAAGCAACGACTCAATTTCAGATTTAGATTACAATGAAATAATAAACCCCTCAGATACTGATAGTTTAAATAACAGGGAATTGGAAGTTCGATCTGGTAGTTTAGTTTCTTTAGATAAGGAAAATGAAAGTAGTGCGAGTAGTGAGAACCTTTCAAATAGTTCAGGTGATGGGTTTAATAGTACTGCATCGAGTTTCAGCGATACTACTACATCTGAATCTGTAGCATTCGATATTTGCAGTGATATTAGGAACTGGGCCTTATCTCATAACATAGATACTGTAAGACTTAACAGTCTGTTAGAAATTCTTAGGTCACATGGCCATGATGATTTGCCAAAAGATTCACGAACGCTTTTACGTACTCGAAGACATTCAACCGGGATAACAGAAATAGCTGGTGGGGAATATTGTCATATTGGTTTTAATCAAGGAATTGTAAACTTTTTAAATTCACGACCTGATTTTAATTCGGATATTTCATTTGCCATAAATATTGATGGTGTTCCCCTTTTTAAAAGCTCAAACAAAAGCCTCTGGCCTATTTTAGCGTCAGTTTATAGTTTCTCAGAGGGAATAATTGGAGAAGTTTTTCCGGTTGGGATTTTTTGCGGTTATAGCAAGCCTTTGTCACTGACTCAATATTTGAACCCATTTGTCAATGAGATTACTGCTTTATGCAATAACGGATTTAATTATGGTTTTAAAACATTTAACTGCAACTTGAAAGGTCCATACATTTTTGACACCCCAGCAAGATCATTCGTTAAAAATACAAAGGGTCATACCGGTTACTATTCGTGCGACAAATGTACAATCAAGGGCTTCCATTACAACCGTCGCACAGTATTTTTGGAACTAGGAGGGGATGATGGTCCTGTTCTTTTACGCAATAATAATTCCTTTAGAAATCGTGAGAATGAAGAGCACCATCTTATTGGACTTCCTTCCCCTCTAGAACGTTTGGATATTGATATGGTACAAAACTTCCCTCTTGATTACATGCAATTGGTATGTTTGGGTGTAATGAGACGAATGTTAAATGCCTGGGTTAAAAAGGGAAAATTTAAAGTTAGGTTAAGTGGAAATATGGTTTGCGAGTTCTCCACCAGGCTGGAGAAGTGTAGAAAACAGATACCAAGTGAATTTGCTAGGAAACCTAGAGCTCTTAAATATATTGATAGATGGAAGGCGACCGAGTTAAGGCAGTTTTTACTCTACACAGGTCCAATAATAGGCGATGGTGTTCTTTCTAGAGATGTTCTAAATCATTTTAGATTGCTTTTTTGTGCAATTTACATATTGGTATCACCAGATTTAAGTAAGAATCTATGTGATTATGCGGGACAGTTATTAGAGTTGTTCGTCTCCTTAAGCCCTGACTTTTATGGGAAGGAGTTCGTGGTACAAAATGTACATTCTTTAACTCACCTATCAGAAGATGTTAAAAGGTTCGGCCCTTTGGATTATTTTAGCGCTTTTCCCTTCAAAAACCATTTACAGTTGCTGAAGAAAATATGAGATCTCCAAATAAACCTCTTCAGCAACTTTTAAAAAGAGTAACTGAGAACCAACACCTTTTAATTAAAAAACCAAAAATAAATGAAATAGTTTTTAAGAAGCCTTTCAAAGATAACAGTCCCCATATACCGAATAACGCTAGATCTTTTAAGAAAATTGAAACACCTTCATTTTGTATTTCTGTAAAGCCTGGTGATAATTGTTTTAAACTAAAAACTACAGGCGAGGTGATAAAGGTTAGACATATTTATCAAACCAGGGTTAAGGAAGTAATGGTTATCGGAAATTTGTGCAAATATCACAGTGATATTTTTGACTATCCTCTTCGCTCGTCAGTTTTGGGAATATTTTTAGGTAGACCCCACCACCAGTTTCTAATTCAAGTAAAAACATTCCCTCTCTCTTCGCTCTAGAGAAAATGTTTTCTTTTTGAAGTTAATGGCTCTCCCTTGGTTAAAATTGTTCCATTGGTTCACAACGGCTGAAACTGTGTCAATTTCAATTTACATTTTCAATAATTTAAAGTTTTTTTTAAGAAATATGTGGGTTAACTAGACCTCGAAAAGGGATTTGAATTCATATTAAAATATGGCTTTAATTTGTTAAAACGTTTTAGTCTTGCATAGTGGGTCTTGTTAGTATTTGACTTGGGTAAGCCCTAGTACTTCCTTTTCAGATGTATGTTGTTTTCAGCTTTGAAAACGAAGGTACTGTTGAAGTAGTGCCATTACAATGGTGCCCCGATGAAACATCATGTTATTGGCCACCACTTGCTTTACAAAAAGAAGTTATCCACTTAATTACCAAAGGAGCTTTTTATGAGAAAAACTGGACGCTTTATCCGGGAAAGATTTTATACAAGTCAAGTAAGACGCTGTAAAACACATTAATGAGACCACAAGCTCATAAGGTATGTTCCACAAGTTTGTCACTGGTTAATGAGAGCTTGTCTTGAAGTGACGTGGGTGAAACGTCGTAGATTCTCGTAAAGCGACGCCTAGTGAGGCAAGGCTTACCACACAATAAATAGGAAGATGGACCGCAAAATTGCGTGTATACGCGTGTTTCTCGCTCCGTTCTCAAACATGCTCTCATTAAGTCTCTAGCATTACTAAGTATAGGAATTAAGTGTCATACTTATGGAACATATCTTATAAACTTATGATTAAACCCACAGCAACATTAAAATTATCTTTACCATCATAGTGATTTATAGCCGGGCCCGAGAACAGCTTAGTAAAGCTGAATTAACCTCAGACTTGGCTAGTGAAATAGAATTCGGAAGAGGGCTGCGTGGGCAGAAAAACAAAAGAAAGAAGCCTCAAATTGAGGCTATGATGTCTTCACCATCTGATTCTAGTTCTGGTAAATTTTACTTTTTAAATAGCTTTATTGAGGCGTTTATTAATTATTTTCTTCACAATATGAGTAGATGAAGATGTACGCAAAAAATCCAAACATGGACGGAAAAAAGGCAAAGAAAAAATGGTGGCGCTCCCGACTCCACCACCTTTGCCATTGGCATTCGGTAATCATTATCTTTATTTTGTACTTATTTTAAGTTAGCACAACTAACTTGAAAACTGTAGTTAGTGAAACGATAATGGACATAGACAAATCAAGTTTAAGTAAACCATGGAAGACAAAACCTTCATGTGAAACGGGTGCTAAAACCACTTTATCATCAGTTACAAATCCAAATAAGAGTGTTGAAAATTTGGAAACCTCAGCTAGTCATATGGGAGCTGAAGAAGCTGAAGAAAGTGCGCGTACAAATAATAATGATCTAGATTTTCTAGTCAGAACTCTCCAGGATTATTAGATAAAGCAAGAAGAATGTGCCAAAATTCCCCATCATTCCAAAAACAAACGAATGAAATAACTTCCAATTCACAGCCCCAGTTACCAAAGTCAAAAATTCAGAAGGGAAATCCTGGTCCAAGCTCCTACCACTCATCCGAAGCCTCTACTAGCAAATTCAAAAGATCCGAAACCTTACACCCAAATTCCCAGCGGTGTGAGTCCGCATTTAGGAACGAAGTAAACTACCTGGATGGTAAACTATATCATTTAATATATAAATTAAAATCAAATTTTAATATCCGGAAATTTCTTTTCAGGACCAATTTGGGATTATTTCTCCGAAGATTTCCGATCTTGTAAGTTATAATAGTTATTTCACGATTCAATTTCACTAAATTCACTGGTTTATGAATTTTATTGCTAGCTTCTTTGGCTTCTAATACTGAAATCTTGAGTGGAGCTTCGCAAGGGGTTTCTGCCTGGAAAAATAGCAGGCCACATGGTACAATCCATTTTTCGCTAACTGTTATTAAAACTGCTTTAATTCATTTGATAAAATATTGTAGGACCTCGAAGTGATGGTTATAATCAAGCCTCTACAAATAATTGCAGCATTGTTAATGGTATTGATTTGAATTATCAAATAACCAAGATGAAAGTATAAATTATTGATTTAGAATGATTAACTGTTGAATTTTCAGAAAATAACAGATCTAAATTCGAAAAATCTGTGTTTTTGATGCTCTCAGACATAAATATGAAGCTATACAGAATAATTAATACACAGCAGGAACTGGCTCGTAACACTTCAAAGGACTGCGAAGTTGAAGGTTTAGGGACCGTCCATAAACTACGTCACACTGTTATGGGGGGGAGGGGGTTTCTAAATTTGTGACGGTCCGTGACAAGGGGGAGGGAGGGGTTCTTCGATGCGTGACGTCACATTTAGCATTGATTTTGTTACGAAGTCAGTAAGAGGCCGATTGGCTCTCTTATGTTATAGAAGAAGAAAGACAACATTCCACAGACCACCGTTACAATAATTTACCAAAATTGTTATTCCATCATCGCTTAAATAGTAGAAAATTTAAGCAATTATCTACTATTTACACCTTTATATAGCCAATTTAAATAGCGCAAATAAAATAAACAGCGTAAACTCTCTTATGTCTCTGTTTATTCGCCCCTATTATTTGTGAGGATGAATCAAATCCCCCTACCGATTGAAATGGTTTCGTTTCTTTGGCAAATTTTCTAAATCTCAAGCTCGATTAGTCTGTTTTCGGTGACAGTGTCGAAACCTAAAAAGTGTGCCCCTTTAACTAAACTTTATGGAACTTTTTTGAATCTTATATAAAACACATCCAGACATTAAAATTCTAAAGGTCAATCAGAGGGAAAAAGCTTAAAACGGAAGAGAACTTGAATTTTCAGCCGAGCAAAATATTTCTGAGAGGGCGGCATATCACTCAAAAAATTAGTCAAATTAAATTTGTAAATTAAGACAAATCATAGTGCGGAGGGGGGGGTTAAAGAAATGTGACGTGGTTTTTAGGGGAGGGGTCTGAGAAAAGCGTGACGAAACGTGATCTGGGGTGACGGGGGGGTCAAAAAATGCTTTTTTTCGCGTGACGTAGTTTATGGACGGTCCCTTACCAAATCTACCTTTGGCTACTTTGGAGGATTTACAATATTTGGAAAATCTTGTAGAAAATGAAGAAATCAGGAGGAGGATTGTAAGTTTCCCAAAATAAGTTATTTATAGTTAACAAACTTGTCGTCTTAATTGTCTTTAAAGGTGAACAAATTAGCTGCTGTTGGAGGAAAAAGAGTTGGAGATACTTGCAGAAGCATTTTAAAAAGAGTGTTTTCTCATGGATTAATATTGCAGTTTAATTGGATTGGTATGAATGGAAAACAAGCTTTTCAAGGATTGAAAATGAAAGAAATCATTACTGGTAAGTAATATTGCCATAGAATTATATTAAAATCTATTTTCCATAGATTTTAATTTTCTTATCCCATTATTAGTTCAGATGAATTAATTGAGCTCAAAATATTGATCAGAGCACTAGCTCGTGTATGATTAACTCATGATCAAAGACAAATTTCATTTTTTTTTAATATTAACAGATGCAGTTCAATGTAACATTAAGGGATCGCGTATTTATGACATCGAAGCTGTTATCAAGAAATGGCTCAGATACGCTGGTGATAGAGAAGGTGGGAGAGAAGAAAGGAAAAAGAAAAAGGACAATTGTCAAGTTGACTAGAATGAAATGAAATTCTTTAGTAAAAAACTGCATCCTAACTTGTTACTTTATTATACCTATCGCAGTTAGCTGACCATAAAAAGTTTGGGGGAGGGGGATTGATCGGAGGGGATTTATTGCCGGGAGAAAGAGAGGAGGGGTTAGTGTTGGGGATGTGGTGGTTTTACTATTGGCAATACTCAACTTATGATGTAAAAAAATATGAAGGCCATCACATGGTTTAAGAGACGCTATCCTTTCCATTCCATCAAAAATACCAGATATTGGCCAAATTCTGGTTTCCATGAAAAATGTATCTCCTGCCCAACTGAAGAAACCGCTTTTGGCCAAATGCTGGTTTCTCTGAATAACTTTTCTCCTGCCCAACTCCAAAAACAGCAATTGGCCAAATGCTGGTTTCCTTGAAACTTGTATCATCTGCCCAACTCCAAAAACAGCTATTGGCCAAGTAGGACATTTCGACTGTTCAATTGATGGTTTGCCAACACCATTGGCCAATAGCATATTCGTAACTGTTGGGCCGATTGCATTTGGCTACTAGGGAACAGTTCTAATTTAAATTAACAAAGTCTGATATTATGCTTTTTTGGCAACTAATATTTTATCACCATTTGTAGTTTTTGCTACAATTTCTTTCATACAAGGTTCTGGGAGACTGGGTAATTCTTTTGACATATGTAAATAAAATAGCTTTTGACTCCATTTTGAGCATTAGAATGTACGGTCTGATTTTTGATTTTATTTACAGAACACATTAGGCCACAGTGAATTTTTAGTCACGAATCCAAGACAAGCAGGGTAAGGTCAAATTTGAAGATTTTACTATCTTCGCAACTGAACTTTTCAAAACGAACAATCCTCAACACCCTTTGTTAATTACGTCAGTGTTATGAAAAAAATCCCTCCTTTAAAAGCTTTATCATTAATTGTTTCTCTTCCTGCGATTTATTTTCGAAGCAAAGAAGTTATGACACAGATCTTTCAGGTGAGTGACGCGCGCTTTTTTTGTGTGGTTTTTGGCACAAGCAACAGTAATACTCTTTTGTATAATTCTCTTACCAAATTAATTTTTCTTAGTTTGGAAATTTTTATTTCTTCGTTGACAGTTCCTTTGTCTAAACGGTTGGCATATTTTTCTGTTCTGACTTTTCGGTGTATTTTTCGTCATCGGACGTAACCTCTCTTCTCAGACATTTTGACATAGGTTATCCACCATCTTAATCATCTGAAGAATCACCGGCATCTTAATCTTCTGAAGATACATTGTGGTCAACCTAAATTCGGTAGCGAAATGTGAGATAATAAGCTTAAAAACAAAAGCAGGCATGGCTTACGTTGCGTTATCGAGAGTCACTTCCTTGGCCGGTTTCCATCTCTTGCGATTAGACCGGAATAAAATTATGGCAGACGGACTTGCAATTACGGAGTACAACAGGTTGCGTCAAAAACTCAGACCAGATTTGCCTGTTTTAGAAATAACTGTGGCTGATCTTAAGGCTCGTTTTCATAGAAGCTTGAAAATTCGAAAATGCTCACGCTTCGCGAGTTTTAAAACGCGCGGGTAAAATAAAAAATGCGTTCTCGAAAGATGTCGCGCAAGCGTTCTCTTTCCTCTCTAGCCTATTTATTTTCATAGAAGCATGAGATTGTTTTTGTCGGCTTTGTCTTTCCCGAGTCCACGGATTTGTTTATAAACAAACATGGCGAAGTCGAGAAGGGATCTTCTTTTGAGAAAGAGATTTATTTTGAACTGGCTGTATTTGAGAAATAAAAGAAAATACACATACAGAAAAGATGGTGGGTTCACTCAATTTTGATGAATAGAAAAAAAAGAGGGATACTTCGAAACAATGGTAAGAATTCTCCATGATATGTTAAAACACAAATAAAGGAGCAATGTTAAATAAAATTATTATTTTAACCTTATAGATGGTTTGCATGAAGAAACATGACCCTTTAAAGTTTGGAAATTTTACAAGGATGTCACGAGAAAATTGAACAGTTACTAAGCTTAGTTTCAAACTGTTTGCAAAAGTACACATCAGCGAGGCTTTCTATCTACAGCTCATCGCTTAGCTGTCACAATGAGGTACTTATGTTATAACATGATATTTGTATCTTTACCTCTCCGTGTAACGTAGTCCAGGAGAGGTTCTGTAATGGCCGTGTCTGTGGGTGTGTCAGTATGTCCTTTGTTAGACCCACGTGACCGCGTTCGTAGTTTGCGCATCGGAGCAAACGTGTTCCCAATTTCCGGACCGCATTGACAGTTCACAGAAATTTGGAAAATTGTATTTCTCTCCGTTGGCTACTCTATACTTGAGTTCTCACACCACCATGTTTGGTCTTCGTCCAACCCACATGAACAGCAGTCTGGTACTTTTCTGGCTTCCAACACCACCATCTTCTGTTCTTTGTCAATCCCACATTGACACCCGTTTGCACTTACACTGGCTTCTAACACCACCATCCACTGGTCTTCCGTCTATTCCACATGAACACCAGTCTGGTACTTTTCTGGCTTCCAACACCACCATCTTCTGTTCTTTGTCAATCCCACATTGACACCAGTCTGCACTGGCTTCTAACACCACCATCCACTGGTCTTCCGTCTATTCCACAAAGAGACCAATTAGTATCATTGGCTTCACTCCATTATCATCGTTTGGTTTTAGGATATACGCGGCGATCAGCTAGGGTTACGAGAAATAGTAAATTTCGTGCAAAGAGAGAGATTAAATCATTGCCACCAAAGGTTTTTGCAAATGCGCTTTTTCCTTACTATTATAAGGGAAACGATTTCAATATATATACCAAAATTTTAAAAAAATCGGGTAAGAGGGATACGCTTCAATTTAATTGTCAATATTAGCAAATGGACAAATGTTACCAATCATATTGGCAAACCAAGAAAATTGAGTATAGCGAGAGTGTAGTTTCCACAGCAATTTAGAGATATTGAAAACGTTTGAACAATTTACTATTTTAATATAAACTTCCTGCGATTGCAAAGCAATAAAAAGCGATAGATGCATATTTATGTTGTTTAAGGGGGTAGTGATAGTCATCTCGACACGGAGAGGTAATACGTTGGGTTTCCCAACTTTTCGTACTTGTTTCTCAACTATCTATGGTTTTACTAAAGGTTTCTCGCAACTGTTGAGAGTTTGCAAAGCATTGCCTATGGATTTCGCCTAGGCGTCACTACTTGTCACAACATTGTCAAAGAAACGTGTCAAGTTTTGTGGGATGTCCTTCAGCCACTTTACATGCCTACACCCACAGTTGAGAAGTGGAAAAAGGTTGCTCGGAGTTTTGAGTCCTCTTGGAACTTTCCCATGTGCTGCGGGGCTGTCGATGGAAAACATGTTGCTGTTCAACAACCGGCAAAAAGTGGCACACTTTATCACAACTATAATGTAATGTTTAGATTTGATATAATTGGATTAGATTGTGGTTAGGCATATTTATTATTTTATAGGGCTTTATCTCTATCGTCTTAATGGCTGTGGTGGATGCCAACTATCGGTTTTTAACTGAGGATGTAGGGGCTTACGGGTCGCATTCCGATGAGGGAATTTTTAACACCTCAAAATTTGGTCAAGATGTTCAAAATGGAAAAGTGGACTTTACAGAAGACGGCTACCTTCCAAACAGCGATACTAAAGTTCCTCACGTTTTGCTTGGTGATGAAGCATTTCAATTGCTACCAAATTTTATGAGGCCGTTCCCAGGGCAAGGGCTTGACACTAGTGTTCGTACGGGGAGCCCGAGCCCGAAAACCGGGGATCCCCGACTTTTTCCCCGACCCCGACCCCGGTACCTAACATGAAAAATGAAGGCGGGGTTTTTTTCGGGGTTAGATTTTGGTTAGGTTATTTTTAGCAAATAATTTTTTGTCCTGCGCCAAAAACAATCATCTCATTCGTCTCAAATAAGTGCTCCGCTTCTCCTTTATGAAAAAAGGGCAAGGTGGTAACTAACAACTAAAAAAATACAGTAAAAACAGTCACCAAAATTCCAAAGTTCACCATCCTCCCTCTCGTGGATCGGCGTCTTTTGTAATGGCAGTGGTCTTTCGTGGGAATCGTAGCTGCGTAGCTCGGAAAGTCGGAATTTATTGGGCTTTTTTACAGTTTCTTGCCTACTAGCTAAGAGTCGGACGGATAATATGAGTGATGAGTCTCTCTGAGACAGAGTTCGAATTTGTATATTAATAAAGCTTCTTTCCAAACGATTTTTTATCATTTTTCCAAAAATTTTCAGCATGCGATGTCTTACCCCGACCCCGACCCCGACTTGTTTTTTTCGGGGATAACCTGCCCCCGACCCCGACCCCGATAAAATTTTTACCCCGTACGAACACTACTGATGGTATTGAAAAAGGGATCCTTAAGTTACCCACTAAGCATTGAGATGATTCAAAATCTAATTTGACCCTATTTACCTCAAGAAAATCTTGACCTAGTATAAAGTCACTATTGAGGGAAGGAACTATGTAGAATTTAAATTTAAATTGTTTCTCACTTTCATTTGACTTAAGAGTAAACTCAAGTTCGTGAGAACCTTTTGTAAACGTATAACGGCCGTCGCCCAAACTACACAATCTAGTTGTTCATCTTCAGGTAATTCTGAAGAATTTCTATGTTTACAGATTTTCTGCCACTGATCTAGACTAACAAAAGTGGCATCGGCCCCGCTATCTAATTTAGCGTGAACTGTCGCGTGTTTAAAAGTAACGGGGATAGTAACCCTTTTATAAACTGAACCCTTCCTGACGGATTCGATCCGCAGGGGGAACGCGACACGCTTCTTGTTAGGGGAATTTATTGGGCACCGGGAGAGGGATCACGAGGGGCCTCTCCCGTCTGGGCTTCCCCCGACTGGATCATCTTTTTCTTTGGACAATCGGGTGCAAGATGACCTGGTTCCTGACAACTAAAACAAGTGATAGAACGAGTAGATGGGAAAGACAAGGCCAGTTGACGACCAGGGGACTTCGATCTCTGGTTATAATATCTATTATAAGATCGTTGACCTCTATTTGAAGTGTTTTGATCTCTAGCTTGCGATCTAGAGTCTAAGGGTTTCAAGGGGTATTCCCATTTAGGAGAAGTAGGACAAGGGCTTTGACAATGCCCGGGGGAACACTGACTATGGGCAGAGCCCTTATTAGCTGGGCAAGAAGACTCAGCTTTAACCTTAGGTTTAGGGGGAGATTTCTTCTTTTCCCTTTTCTCAGCATTCCTTTTCCTAACTTCAATATCCTTTTCTATGGTTTTACAGGAATTCCTTAACTGTTCCATAGTGGTAAATTGTAAGAAAAGGAGGGGAGTTCTAAGTTCATCTTTCAAATTGCTCTTAATTATCGGAACTAACTCCTTTTCGGAAAGAGGATGGGTCATCCCTAAATTCAACTTCATAACTTCCCCAAAGAAATCCTCTACCGACTCCTTATCTTTCTGACTTCTATGGTTTATCTCTATCTTAAGCTTAGAGTCAGCTTCGGAGTCTCTAAACTGAACTTTAAAGTGTCTCTTAAACGTCTTCCAAGCTAAATGAGGATGGAAAGGTTTTAAACTACACATATCGTCATATTGACGGACTAAATCCCTATACCAATACAAGGCATGCCCCCGTAAAAGGAGAGGCAATGCAGCTAACCTTTCTTCATTTGAAAGCTTGTGAAATTTTGCATATTCCTCAAAAGCGGCTAAAAACTCTGTGGCATTATCGCTAGACGATCCCATGAAGGCTAACCTTTCTGGCGGTTCAATAGGGACTTTTCCCGTCTGAGGAGTTGAACTTCTATTTATTAACGTAGGTAGGTCCCTAACTAATTTATCCAAACTAGTAGCTATAGCTTTATGTATTGCTACATTTTGGGTAGAATTATCTGCCAATGTTTGGAGTAAGGGTAATATAATGGCTTTTAATTCCTCTTCGGGAGTGTCTGGTCCCAATTGAGGGATTCTTCGAGACGGAGAAATTTGGGTTCCGATAGTTCTAGCTCTTGGATTAGGTAGTGTTACTAGTGTATTAGCAAAACCAACTTTAGGCTTAACATTTGTGGACTCTGATTTAGGAGGAACAAGGGAATTAATCCCAGATTGAGGAGGGAAATTTGAGGGAGTTGAACTTCCCTTAGGGGCAGAAATACTATTTTGAGGGCATAGTTGGTAAGAGGAGAATTCCGATTCTGAAGAGGCGGCTGTGCTCTTTCGTGTATCTGAATCCTCTTCGTCTTTCTCATCCTCAATTCGAAGAATCCGGTTGAAATCCTCCAAAGGATTTTCTGTCTCTGGCGGTGCTAGCGTGTCGCCATTGTCTTCCGTAGACGTAAACAGATCTTCTTTTGATTGTTCTTCCCTTTTCTTTAATATTAAATCTTCCTCCTCATCCTCAGATGTTCGAGGCGACCTCCATGTTTTAGTGTTCTCCGAGTAAGCCATTATTTAGTTATCAAGTTAATAATTCAATTAAGTTTACGATAATCAAAGGATGTCAGACAAGTTAAGTCTACAAAAATATACAAGTAAGCTATCTAAATTCAGTAGTTTTATTTACAAAGATAATGTTAATTTTTATTAATTTAATTAATTTAATTGTGATTAGTTTAGATTAAAATAATTCAATTATCTTTAACGATTTACCATTGTGGAAGCCGAGGCTTAGCACCACGTGAGGGGCTGATATACCGACAATGATAAACAATTTTTATACGGGACTGACCAAGGCTTAAGGCCTAGTCGTATCGGTCGGGTCCCTGTTCGGGCGCCAATTTTATGTAACCCTCCGTAGAATAATTTAACTAAGGGAGAAAGCTCCCGAGGGCCATAAAAAAGAATGAAGACAACTTACTTTATTAATATAAAATAAGAAGACTATTCTTCTTTAGTTTATTGACGAAAAACAAAGGAATAACGATCCCGTAACAAAATAACTCCGTCTTAAAAGACTAGTTCAGAAAAAGGAGAGAACTAGTCTCTTCAACCGTCAACAGTAAAACTGATAACAAAACTCTAAATTAGTCTATATTACAACTGTGGAAGGGGGAGTGGCTTGTAACATGGAGGCTAGATATGCCCTGCCAGAACCAAGGAGTGTAAACTCCAAAGATTCTGGCAGCCATGTTACACTATATTAAACAAGCATGTGGTATCTTATAATTTTAAAATGAATGTTACTAAACTAAATGAACATGTGATTAATTCAAAATATCTGTGATGGTACTTTAATACCTTGCTTTAGTTTTCTGAATTAAGTAAAAGGTTTAGTCATGTTTTGAAATATTGCTATTTATTTTAATTAAAAGCTTTGTGGGTAAATTGAAGCATTACCCTTTATGGGGGCAAAAATTTCATTTTCTAATTGTATAAATCTATCAACATTTTGACCGAAATGTAGGACATCGGGGTTAGTATTTCCTCCACAAGATGCTCGGTGCTTGCCAAATTCTTGTTCTAGACAGTCTTGATTCAAGTTGTATGTTAAAACAAATGACTCATCTTTTGATAATAGGTATCGAACGACTCCTGGGACGGATTGAGCTGAAGAGAGGAATATATTTTGTAATTAATAATGCAGGAGTAGATCATAATTTGTCTTATTTTAATTAGAAACCAGTCATAATTAATCCTTCCACAGTTTCTCGACTTAAAGTCATTCTCTGACGTTCTGCAGCAGTTAAAGTATCTGCCTTGGAAGACACTTCATTTTGCCATTCCTCAAAGTATTTAATGAAGGTTTCTTCTAACCACTGTAAACATGAAATTTAAAAATGTCCATTTGGCAAGTTATAAAAATTCTAAATGTACCGGCTAATCTTACTAATAATCTGGTATCTCCTGGATCTTTAAACGGATTCAAATTTGCATTTCGTTTCAACTTTCCCTCATCCAAATTTTTGGTATTCATAACGTCAAAAAAATGGATTTATGATTCTAATAAATTTGACTGTTTCACTGACACTTTCGCCAATTTCAAACTCCAAGGCGTTAGCAACAGTTCCACTTAAGATTTGAGCAGCCAATCTCACGCACTCTTGAATAGGAATCCAAATATAGATGATCTCTCGTTAATTTCGGTACTAGCCTAAGTGGCCGCTGTGAATCTAATTCAAAGAGGTTTAAAACGTGCGTCCATAAAATTTCTTGCCCATTCTTTAAAAGTCGTTTAGTTTTGGTATGAAAATTGCTATTAGCAAAGGCATTCCTTGTGGTCTTTATGAGGTGAGGGGGATCGCAAATGAAAAAAACAAAACGCTCTTCATCGTTCGCGTAAATGTTTTTCCATTTATATCCGTCCTTAACAAAATATTTAAATGCCTTTCTGTTGTTACTAGCGCCATCAGCAATCACAGCAATAACTGGAATACCATAGTATTCTAAACGACTTCACGCTTCTAAAATTATCGCAGTATTATTATCACTGTCCAGATTCTTGCATGGGAAATAAGCTAATGGAAATTTAAAATTCCCAGTTACACTTTTAATCATCAATTGTAGCACATGCGTTGCGATTTCAGGCATTTCACCATCATTCGATTGTCTTAATCTTAGAATTTCATTTCCTACATCATCAAGGTTACTGAAACCAACTAATTCCCCTGTATTTGCTTTGTAAATGATATCTTCCTTATTTTTCATTCCATCTAAAATCAAACTAACATATCTCTGATGTTCTTGAGGGCACAATTGATAGAGCTTGTCTTTAGCTTTTTCAAAAGACATGTTGCTGAAGCCCGGAGTCAAACCTATGTGGCTAGAGTGGTTATACAAAGTCCTCTTTGATGGTGTTTGTAAGACATCACTAGATTGAAAAAATGTGTATGTTGCAGGAGACTTTCGATAGAACCACCACTGTAACACTTTTGGGTGCCATCTGCGCATGCGCTTGTTTTTGGCTTTAAGCGCTGATAATTGTTGCTCAATGAATAAGCGCTGAAAAGAATTCTTGGGTAGCACTATTTTCTGTTGGTCAAGCAAAAATGTCAAAAAATTCGCGTCTTCCGATTAAAGTTTCTCTCCATATTTCCTAAGCTAAATTTTCATTCTGGCTTTCATAAGTTTCGACTTCTTCTTCAGATGCGAATTTACTACTGCTTGTTGCTTTATCTTCTTTATTAGTAGTCCTCTCGGCATATAGCTAATTCGACTTTCACCATTCTCTTCTTTGCTTCTAATTACACCTTTTATCAGTGACCTCCTGTACTTGAAACAGTTTTCGCATAAATCACGGGTGTCGGGACTTTTTTAAAAAATTTTTAACACTTTTTGTGAAACAATTTGGCAGTCACTTGCATGGATTGCGTTAGTAAAATTATTCTTTACCCCTTTCAACTTGACTTTGCTGTCGAACATATCTACAATTTCCTCGTTGAAAATTCCGCAACATAAAGTACAGGAATCTACATTTTCTATCAAGGTAAACAATGATGTTACGCTCTTGATATCGCGTAATGAATCTCTTACAAAGGGCATTTTAGAAACGTCTTTTCCATATATTTTAAAAATGCCTCTGTCATTTTGGTTTTTTATTGTAAATGTCTTGATAACGAAGCTATTTTCTAAATCCAATTTGATAACATAACGCTATCATCCAAAGTAGTGACTAACCAGCCATTGGGTATTGGATTATCTCGAAAAGATATTGTTAAATGTTCTGTGTATATTTTCTCATTATTAACTCTAGGCTGGAAGGTTGCGTTATTTTCAAGAGTTTGATTTTTGGCAGAAAATTATACATCCATAATGGTATCATCTAAATTAGTACTTAAAGCTTCTGTAGCAATTTGTCTTGTGTTAATAGAAACGGAATCTTCTGAGGTTGTACCCGTTTTTGGTAAAAGGCTATAAAAAATGGTTTCGCTACTTTGATCTGATTGGTTTGCTAGGCAAACTTCAGATTCTACTTCAGTAAAATTTAATTCAGTTGAATTTGCATCAGATATATCAAAATATTTGAGCAACTTTTCTTTTTCTGACACTGGTATAGGATTTATCCCAGAGCTTACAAAGTTTGGCTCGTGCCCTGGTTTCAGTGGAGTACTCGTTGCAATTTCATTCTAAATATATTAATGGTGAAATTCCAAAAAGGTGCATTTACAGTTAAAAGGTTCAATAACATACCATAAACAATATTTCATTAGTTTTACTGGGTATTGCTAGCATTTCAGGAGTTTCTATTGATAACAGGCGCATTAATGTCTGAGAATCTTTCGATGTTTTTAATGTGGGTATCTGGTCTTCATTTGATATTTCACATACCAAGCCTTGGGTGTTTTGGGTTGAAATTTCACTCACATCAGAAGAAATATCAGCATTCTGATACTAATGTTCAAATTAATAATTAGCTACGGCATTTTCAATTTGAAAAACTTAACTTTAAAACTCACCATTAGTCCGGTGTTTCTTCAAAAGGTAAGGGATCAGGGTTCTCGTCTGTTGGTCCATGACCCCCCACAAAATGAGAAGAGCAAATATAATACGTGGATTTCTTAATTTTTTCAATAGTAATACAGTTTACATCAATTCTCCGTGGTCGTACTATTAGCGGGTTAAGCACTAATTTGTTCAGAACATGTCTCGAAAGTGTGCTTGTTGTAGGTTTTTAAGGCAGTGTTGCCAATGTGTGGGTAATTTCCCACATCGTGGGAGATTTAGGTTTGGTTTTAGGCTCTGTGGGGAAAAAGTAATATTTTTCCGAAATTAATCAAATGTCGGAATTTTCCTGTTCAAGGGTTAATAGTGCAAAATTTTCAAAAATGCACTAATTTTTAACTGCACAGTTAAAATTAGTGCATTTTGCAAAATTTTATCCCGTTTAATAATTTCAAGCGACATTTTGAAATAAATTCGGTGATTTTAAGTTTGGCACTGAAAAAAAAGAAAGCATTATTTTGAGAATTTTAAAGCTTTATAGCATTTGTACATATTGTCAAAGCCATGCGGAGTGATATTCCATATTAAACTTAGTATGATAAAATAGTCCAGATAAATATGACTGTAAAAAAGGGGGTGTGGGAAATGCGGCAAATTTTTAAAATTGAAGTGGGAACATCCACTTTCTAACATTAGCAACACTGATTTGAAGGTTTTGCTCATGGCTAAACAGACCGCTCATTCAGTTTTTTATTGTTTTAAAGCTTATTTTGACACGTTATCTCTCAAAAGTAATTAATGTAATGATAAAATGTTTTGGGGGACTGGAATTGTGCCCGAAAACCCGAGATAAGTAAATTTTTGAAATTGATTACCAGTAAAATAATTTATTTCATCGGAAAACGGTAATGGAACGTTGTTTTTTCTTACGCATGCCTTTAAGTTTCAATTAAAAGAAAAATTAATATCTGGTCCTTCAGTCAAGTGATAGCCTCAGTCCTATCGATACGTTTTAGGACTTGATTCTAATCAAGACATTTTTTATTAATATCTGCACCTTCAGTCTTCATTTTAATTAAGATTGTTAAGAAACTGTTTTATATTTTCAAAATCTACACTAAGCAGAAACATATATAAAGGGGACCGTAACTTTAGCTCAATCAGTCATTTATTTATAATGACACTCCAAAAAATAAAAACGTAACTCATTGAAAGTTTGTATTCTTATTGTAATTAACATAATACAATTTTTTACAACCCTTTATTGAAACGCTCCCCTAAAAATTCCACAAATAGGACCAAATTGACAGTTTAACACAATTTTTCAAAACGCTGATTCATGTCTGTTTAACCTTTAGCTCAAACTTTTCATAAGCCCAATATGAAATTCGGATATCCTTAAAACTTCTCAAAGACGATCCGAGATTATCAATTTCGAACTTTTTTGTAGCATTACCTAACGTCTGTTTGATAAACACAATATAGTCAGGGCAATGCCGACTCAATTTATAAGGGCTACCCTAAAAGTCCACAAAGGTGATCCAAGATTGTTAATACGCCTAAAAAATGCCCTCTTCAAAATATGTAGCTGGGGAAAAGAGAGCGTGATCGAGTGGGCTATGCTAGTGGGTATTTTGGTAGTAAGTAACGGGGGTTGGGACTCCAGGCATAGCCCGCTCCATCACGCACTCGACAACGCAATGCAACTCGCGCCAGCGTGGGAAATAAGGCGGTAACACAGGGCAAATGACGAGTTTAAAAATTGCCTGGTACAGTTCAAAAATTAAGTCGGAGGGGGGTCAGTGGCCCACGAGACTATTAAAAAATTCAAGGGTAACCAGAGTCCACACATTAAAATTCTAATATTTCAATAATCCACTTCTTTAGCTTAGCAGACGACGTGCTCTGGCCCATGGTCACGGACCAGTTTATTTATTCCAAGTCAGGAGGGTCTCTGGCCTAATGTCCGGTTTAAAAAATCCTTATTTTCCACCCTGACTAGCGCTATAGCGCAAGCAGCTTGCGACGTGTTGCGCGTGATCGAGTAGGCTATGGTCCGGTCTAAAGAAATCTTCAGTTCAGCGTTGTAAATAAGGCGGTGGCTCAGGGAAAATGACCAGTTTAAAAATTAAATCGGAGGGGGAGCAGTGGTCCACAGGACCACTAAGGAAATTCTAGGGTAACCAGGGTCCAGACATTATCTCAACTATATTAATTACCCACTTCTTTAGTTTAGCAGACGTCGCGCCCTGGTCAATGGTCATGGACCAGTTCATTTATTCCAGGGCAGAGGGGTCGCTGGCCCAATGTCTAGTTTTAAAAAATCCCTATTTCCCACCCTGCTTCAGTTGGGAGTCCTGGATTTCCTAAAGTCCATAGATGCATATGACAACTTGACAAGGATTCATTTCTCATAAGCGAGAATGGCCAAATCTGTTGTGTTAGAGACAGCCTGGCAGCCTGGTATTTGTTTACTTCTAAGTCAGCTGGGCTTTCACCTTTAAAAGTTAATACTGCCCTTTGAATTTAAATAATTCGAAATGAGAAATGTTATTAAATGAATGAATATATACGGTTGCAGTTGTGTCGAAATGAGAGCAATTAAATATGTGTCATTGATATTTAGCGCTGATAATTTCAGAAACTTAATAAAAAGTAGTGTTATGTATTTAACCAGAATTTATTTTATTGAAATTTATTAATAACTATTTAAATAAAAAAATTGTAATACTATTTTATGTTTTAAATTTTACAAATACAATTCAAAACAGTAAACATAGGGCAAAGGTTATATTGTATTATAAATAGCCAGTCGGATTGATTTTAGCTATATCGCAATTAGAGCTCGACATTTTCTGTCCATTATCCACAAATTAGTAAATAATTTGAATGAAAATAGGTGGATATCTTTTATTAATTGGGAAATAATGCACACACTTTACATTTAAATTTTAGAAGTTAATTTATTATTTACTTTGTGTACGTAATATTCAGCATTAATTTCACTAAGGCAATAAACTACGAGGAATTAACTAGTATATATGTTTAAAATTATAATTTAATCGTTTCAAAACTAATATGGTTTTGAACCGGTTTTTGTAATTTAATTATTAAATTTGTGATTATCGATTGGTCAATATTGAAAATTAACCAATGGTGGAACAAATTTTTTTTAATCTCAATGAAACTGAAATATCAATCAATCATCTACTGAAAGAGGTATCAACCTATTATTTTTTTTTCAATAGAAGGTAAATAAGGATTAGATGGCTTGCTGCTTCAAACAAGATTCTTAACAATGAATAGAATATTTTGTTAATTTTGGTCAAATTTAGATATTCGGTAATCTAGTTAATACGACTAAACCACTTTTTGCCCATGCCTATTTTAAACTTTAATCACAGATTTCGCTTACCATTTCTCAGGCATAATAAACACTAGTGAAGGACGCAAATCTATCTGTGGTTGGTAACGGTGACCAATATAGCAATTTGCCCAATTACTCGGTTTGAACTTCATTTGCACCTTTCTATTCGTTAATTTGAAGTGTTGCGAGAAATTTGAATGGAATATGAGTAGATATCTCTTTCAGAAGATAATTTTTGATGTTGATATTTAAGATTCATTGAGTTAAAAAAATTGGTATTGGTATTTCAATTAAGCTTTGATATCAACATCGTTTAATTTACGATATGGGCTTATGATGGTAGTCTGTTTAAAAGATTAAATCGTTACTTTAAGTGTCACTAGACAGTATCTACCTCCAAAATCGAGGATTAGTCACTTTGTAAGCATCTCCTAGTCACAGGATATCCGAGGGTCAATTTCTTATATCATAGCTATAGCTATAGCTCAGTCACTTTTGGCAAGGCCTAATACCATTTTGCTTAACTGGCGCTGTCAAATTCCTTTTAAAGCATAGATCATATAGTTTCCACCCTTGATTTTCATTTCGCAACACACATTGGATTCGTAAACCTCGACACGCACCACGATTAGAAGCATTAAAAGGCAAAAACAACACACTGACCGCATACATTTTTAGTAAATAACATGTCTCACTACAGCTGTTTTCGGCGCTGAAGCGACCAAGGCTTAGCGCAATTTCACGGGTTTCACCGCCTTAAAAAAAGTGGCAAGTTTAGGAATAGATTGTGGGACAATAAAAAGGTGGAAAATTATGAAATTAGGCTTATATTAAAGCTTGAAACCTACTTTATATTATATTTAAAATTCATCCATCAGCAAATCCTCAAAAAATATGAAAATGACAACGAAAAAGGATCCACTCTCAAATTTTTTCCCCTTAAAAAAATGGCGGCCACAAACGGGGTAATATTGTCGCGGCGGCAATATTAAAGCAGTCTTATCTCACTACCGATAGGCCATTTCAACCAAAAGGGGTTAAGAAAAAACAATCGGATTAATATGACGCAACTATACGTAAAAAAAGGCCAATTTTGGTCGCGCTGATATATTCTAGTAAATCAGTCTATCCATGCTTAAATAACGCAGATTGGGGTAATTTTGAAAACTTAAAATTAAACATACTTAAATTTAAAATTAATCAATGAAAGCTGGAAAGCGCAAATACTAAATATGAGGCTTTCGTTTAAAACCGTTTTCAAATCAAACAAACGTATAGTTATATCATGACGGCTACCACCAGATGGTTATCTGTAAAATATTTTCCCATGTTATTTCTATGGGATAATTTCGAGGTTTTCGTCAAAATCTATGATTATTTTTATGGAAATGAAAACCACCCTTAGCAACTTTATTTTTTATAAAATAAACTATTAAATGGATCTCTTTGAAATTTTAACCACATATGAAGGGCCCGAATTGCAGTTCTGTGGAATTTTTTTCAAAGCAGTTAATACGATACAAAAAAAGTTATAACCAATCAAAAAACCATCCTTATACATTGAAGTCGGTATGAAGTCTTATCTAAGAGAGCTATCGCTCTCCTAGAATTATGAATTTCAATGTATTAGAGATGGGAGAACGCGTCTAACCAGTCAAAAGATCCGTATGATAAACCACGAACTAGCTCTAAATCAAATCGTTAAAATTGTTTTTTATGCCGGAACCGGTGAAACATCGACCGGGGGAACCAAAAAACGTCCAGGGATAAAATTCTTGAACATTGTTTTCAATAGGTACTTAACGTTTATCACCCATTACCCATTTAGTTGTTAATTATCATAAGGAGGTACATTGTCATTATCGTAGGTCAGTTTGCGATCAAGCAATAACGATTTTCCCTCCTAATGTCGAATGTCGAATGTCGTACGGCGCATTCATTGGCTTATCGCGCAATTGACGTCAAGAACGTTTATAAATTCGAGATTGGTTCAATGAATCCCAAAGATTTGGAGAAATTTGATTTGAAAGGTCCAAAACATAGCAAAGGACTAAATCCAAATGCCGTTGAATTAGATCGCTAAAGAGGAGCTGCTCTGACAACCTTCGAAACTTTAATTAATTCGGCTGATGAAAGACAAGAAGGTATAAGATGCCCAAGTATTCGCGCGCCATTGTCCCAGTTCCCCTTTCAAAATACAAAGGGGGGGGGCGTAAAAGTAGGCCGGACTATTTCGCTGCCACTCCCCAGTCGGAAAATACGTAATTTTCGTCACTCGCGTTGCGCTGACGTACGTTTTCAAGAACTAATGAGATGCTGGTTGTAATTTATGGGCGGGGATTAACTGAGACCGGACCTACGTTTGGACAGGAGAAAAAGCTGGAAATGTGGGGCGAACTTATACCTTCCTCCTAGTAAACTAGATATTAATTCATGATAAAACTTTTGGAATACCGACTTTCCTGAGTTATCCAGGTTTTTTCCCCAAAAACGGAGTTAAAACAACGAGAATGTTCTTTTAAAGTTGAAGCAACTCCTTCAGAGCAAACTCACTCAGAACTCAAAAACTTGGCTGATTCCCATAAGTTTCCAGAATTTCCCTATTTGTATGAACACTGCACGAAGAAAACGGAGTATACATCACGTGTGAGCTGAGATTACATAGGTATTACACGAATTACGAATATTACAATATGATAAATAATTATGTCTAACAAGTGTACGTGGATCAGATCAGATCAGCCCATTAACTTCAAACTTCAAAAAACCAAACCAACCTTTTTGCTTTCCTCCGACTTAAGTTTGGCTACGCGCTCTTTTTTAGCTTCAAATAAAATCGTATTAGCGATGTAGGCAATTTTGGGACCAAATCGAAACGACTGTAACAATGTATTACTTATTGGAGGTTCAATATTCAAGTAGGCAAAGACCTACTAGCGAAAGATAATAAACGTGGGTATGTTCTATGCTTTCCAAAGCATTTACGGCGCCTCGAAAAGCGTAAATTTGTTAATTGGGGCCGCCCAAATGATGCTTAACATAGTTGGATTACAATGTTGGGATTCGTCAATCAAAATACAATCGTAACCCTGGTAAATTGGTTTCCACAATTTTTGTAGTTTCATATATCCATCGTGCATCATTTTGACCTCTAAGTCATTCGGGTCAATCATACGTTTCCATATAGTTGTAGCGTCGTCAACCATAACCTGAAATTTCCCCTTACTTAATACTCGGTGATCCATTAAGGGTGGTAGGGCCGAAGTACATAGTGATTTACTCGAGTCGAGTTTGAGTCTAAAATGTTCTATTCTTCTATGATCAGCCGATTTTGACACAATAGGGACACCGCCTAAAAAAGTTGCGATTTGTGTTTGTGTTTTACGGATGATCCCTTAAAACAAGTTGGAAAACCAATTTAATAAACCTCTCCCAGTCGAGACGCAATTAAGAGGCTTTTGTAAAATAAATAATTAAAAAAATATAAAGGGTATTACTTATTTTAGTCGTCATTAATTAACATAATTCCACTTATATCGTATTAAGAAACATATCTATTGTTGACGTTTGAGTTCAAGCGTATGCTTCTTCAACAATTTTTGGAAATTAAGGGTATATAAGGCGATTGATTCACGATAAATGATAAGAAAACCCGAAGCACTGCCATTGGGAGGCTAGACTTTCTCGTAACCCTAGCCGATCGCCGCCTACTTCTTAATCCTAACGATGATAATGGAGTATAAGGTAATATTGCTTTCTGGGGACACGTTTGCTCGGATTTGACAACTGCCAACGCGGTGACTGACACACAGACAGATAAGCCCAGTGTAATACCTCTCCGTGACGTCATCGTCACATGTGCAAGGGGGTAGGGCAAAATGTTTTAGAAGTACGGAACATTTTCGACTCAAAATTGATTTCCCGTAGAACTAATCCCACTGTATATATGTACTTCAGTCCTTTAATTGCGCTTTTTGAAACACCGTGTAAAACGAATTACCAAAAGATCCTTGTCGTGAAAACCAATTTCCTTATTTTTTCATGGAATGAACTGGGAGCGTGTTTAATGGTGAGTCTTTCATTAGCCGAATTAATAAAGGTTTCGAAGGTTGTCAGAACAGCTCCTCTATAGCGATCTAATTCAACGGCATTAGGATTTAGTCCTTTGCTATGTTTAGGACCTTTCAAATCTAATTTCTCCAAATCTTTTGGATTCATTGAGCTAATCTCGAATTTATAAACGTTCTCGACGTCAAATGCGCGATAAGCCAATGAATGCGCCTTACGACATACGACATTCGACATTAGGAGGGAAAATCGTTATTGCTTGATCGCAAACTGACCTACAGTATTGACAATGTATACAAGCTATGGAACTCTAAAACTGATGAAGTGTTCATCAGTAGAGACGTTCAATTTGAAGAAACTATATTCCCAATGAAAATAGAACGTGCTGAAGCCTAACATACTGAACAAAACCCCGAAAACAGTTTGTGGTCTGATTTAGAAGTAACAATCCCGTTTCAAGATGAAGTACCGGATCAAGAAAGGCTACCAGAAAGAGCCGAGGTAGAAAACCAAGAACAGCCACAAGCAAGAGCCGAGGTAGAAAATCAAGGAAACCCACAAGCAAGAGCCGAAGCAGAAGCACCAAATTAAGAACAAATTGATAACGACGAACAGAGACACTTACAACACGAGACGCGAACACGATCGGGAAGACAGGTAATACCGCCAAAGTGGACTCAAGATTATGTCATGGATGAAGAACATACCTGTAATCACACTGTCAAAGTTGAAAAACGAATCGATCCTACTACAAGTTGGGAAGCCCTAAATTCAATGGACGGCAAAGAGTGGAAATCGGCTATGCTCGAAGAAGCGGGAAATACAATGAAAAATAGCACATTTGAATTTGTCCCTAGACCAAAAGATCGAAAACCAGTCAAGTCAAAATGGATTTTCAAAACAAAGTATAATGAAGACGGACTATTAGCTCGATACCGAGCGAGATTAGTCGCTCTTGGAAATACACAGAAGCCTGGCTTAGATTATGAAAAAACGTATGCACCAGTGGTTCAAGCGAAAACTACAAGAATTTTATTTGGAATCACCGCTGAGCGAAACTGGAAAATTAGACATTTCGATTTAATTGCGGCGTATTTCTTTGCTGATCTCGATGAAGAGATATTTATGGAGATTCCGGATCACTTCAAACATTTAACCGAAAAACTTCGGCACTCTTTCCCGAACTTACCTACAGATGCGGAAATGGAGTCAAGCCATTATGTCTGGAAGCTACAGAAAAGCATCTATGGGCTGCATCAGTCGGGACGACAGTGGAATAGACATCTCGACAAAGTTTTGAAAAATATGGGATTCAACAGAGGTCAGGCGGACCCGTGTGTTTACTACATTCCTAAAGGCGATATTATTGTCACTACCTACGTTGACGACGTTGTTCGATATGGCAACGATGATGAACTTGAATGGCTTTACAGTTCCTTAAACAAGCAGTTGGACGTTAACGATCTTGGAGAAGCAAAACATATTCTCTCGATGAGAATAAGAAGAACTGAAGATGTTATTATAATGGATCAAGCACTGTATACGGAGGAGCTCCTCAAGAAAATTGGACTGGAGAACGGAAAGAGCATGTCAAATCCATTAAGCTTAGAGACAAAATACAGAGTTAGTGAAAAAGGAGAAGAACTAAATGATGAAAAAGCCACTATGTACAGACGAGCAGTTGGAAGTTTACTTTATCTGGCGACGCATACGAGGCCAGATCTACCGTTTGCCGCGACATACATGAGTCAATTTAGTAAAGAACCCACAGAAGAGCACTGGACAGGTGTGAAGCATGTTTTAAGGTACTTAGCTGGAACGAAAGATTACGCTTTAGTATTTCGAAAGACAAACAAGCCGAAGAACATTTATACGGATGCTGACTGGGGTTCGGACGTTGTGGACAGGCGATCGTTTTCTGGTTATTCGTTTATCCTAGGCGGAGTGGTAGTAAGCTGGGCTAGCCGCAAGCTAAAATGCTCTGCCTTGAGCACCGTCGAAGCGGAACTCATTGCGTTAAGCGAATGTGCCAAGGAATGCATATGGATAAGAAAACTTTTAAATGAACTAGGACAAAACGATTTACTTCAAAATGTTATGGAGGTAAATCTTGATAACCAAGGCACCATGAAACTAGCGGAAAATCCAACGACCTCGAATAGATCTAAACATATCGATTTGAAGCTATTCTACATTCGCGATCTCGTAGAAACCCAAGATATCAAATTGAAGTATGTGCCAACAGAAAGAAATCTACCGGATCAGATGAAGATTTTGCCTAGCCCAGGAGCAAACGAACATTTACAATGCATGGGGATCGTTGATCCAGGAGGGGTGTTAGGCATTGATATGCATCGTGTCAAAACTTCGCGGGTTTAAGGTTCCTAACTACTATGTAGCGCCATCTCTACAAACTATTACATGTAAAACCTTTTTTTGTTAGTCACTTGACTTGTCCTCTTTGTGTATTAAAAACAACTCTCTTTATATGGTTAAGAAACGTATTATTATTATTCGACCTATCCTACAATAATTAATAACACCAGCATCCTACAAGCTCTTACAAATAATCTTGCACCACGGAAAAATACCTTATATCCAGTTTTTATTTCGCGGGGCTACTCAACAACCGGGGGAAACTGTGAACCAGTTCTACGTTCGCTTACGGACTCTAGTAATGGCATGCAAGCCTGAGGACTCTACGGATATTGAAACTGTTTTGGTCATGGATCAATTCATTCTCGGCAGCAGGGATAAGCTTACAAGGGCAGAGCTCTTTCGATCAGCCGATCCGCTATCGCTAACTGAGGCCTTAAATTCATTTCGGATCAGTGAGAGTACCCAAGCAGAGCTCAAACATGTTGAGGCTAGGACCGCGTCTTCGGGCCTATCGGACTCAGTTAATTACACCTCACATCGACCACGAGGCAGAGCAAGAGGTTTTGCCGCATCCAGGTCACGAGGAAGATCCCAGCAATTTGGCCTGGCAGGTCGTAACAGTCAGCGCCAGCAACCACAGGCTATGTGTGGATATTGTGGGAAGCATCACACTAATGACGGTCACTGCAGCGCGTTTGGACAGAAATATAATTGGTGTCAACGTCTACATCACTTCTCATCAGTTTGTAAGCAAAGACAACGGCAGCAACAGGAGCAGTCCCAAGGCGTTTACTTTATCGACGACGGCCTGCTACCGTCGGCGCGGGCCAATATCCATCAAAACAACAACTATGCACAAGGGCCTATTCCGTTTGGGCACCAGCAAGCGGTTACATCTCCAACGCAACCGCCAAGCCAAGAGCGGGATTATTGGTCTGAAGAATCTTTCCAAATTCAAGAAGTATCCCTTACTCCAGGGAGTATACACCGGGAAGACATTCATTCAGTCCAAGAAGGCGGTGCCCAAAGGAAATACTTCCGTACCCTGCAGATTCACTCAATAAATGGACCGGCACAAACGCTCCGATGCCAGCTAGATACAGGAGCGACCTGTAATGTTATGAATCTTCGAGATTTTGAAAAGTTGCAACATTCAATCTCAAGCCTGAAACCCTTGCCACCGCAAGCACTATCTTTGTATGATAACTCGGTGTTGCGACTTGTGGGTGAAGCAACTCTAACGGGTTCCGTTGGTCCCAAGAGGCAGCAATTAAGCTTCAAGATTGTACAGGGACCTTACAAATGCCCACTACTGTCGGCTAGAGAATGTGTGGACTAATCACGATTCACCCAGTTTGTCACATAGAAGAAGTTCAATCGGCTGTGGATGTCACAAGGCGAGAGAGACTGCTCAAAAAATCTTGGATGGCTATACCGATGTTTTTCAGGGTCTGGTGAATTGCCGGGAGAATATTCCATAGCAATAGATAAATCAGTTACCCCAGTCCAGCACGCACAACGCCGCGTTCCAGTCGCGCTGTTAGAGCCACTTAAAGAAAAATTAGATGAACAAGAAGCCCGAGGAATTATAACGGTGGCCCAGCCTACGGAGTGGATTAGCAGTCTCTTCATAGTACGTAAAGCTCAGAAGTTACCAAATCAAGATAACAAGTCCACCATTCGGGTGTGCATTGATCCCAGGGACCTAAACAAGACCATCAAGCGGCCGAAATTCCCGATGCCAGTACTAGACAATATATTACCCAAGCTGGCTGATGCAAAAATATTTTCGGTGTTAGATGCTAAAGACGGGTTTTATCAAATTCGGTTGGCAGCAGGGAGTTCATATCTAACAACGTTCTGGACGCCATTTGGTCGATACCGGTACTTGAGAATGCCATTCGGGATTTCATCGGCGCCGGAGGAGTTCCAGAGACAAATGTTAGAACTCTTAGAAGGGTTGCAAGGAATATACGACGTACATGACGATATCTTGGTGACAGGCCGAGGGCAAACTTTCGAAGAAGCCGTCGCCGATCATAACAGAAACTTAGAAGCACTGCTACGGCGAGCCAGAGAACGGAATTTAAAGCTAAACAAGGGCAAAGTGCGATTGGCACTCACAGAGGTCCCCTATATGGGACACCGAATAACCGATAAGGGGATTAAACCGGATCCGACAAAGATTCAGGCCATTACAGAAACGGCGGCACCGGAAGATAAGACGGCGTTACAACGGTTTCTGGCGTGTATCAATTACGTCAGCTAATATCTGCCGGCAATGTCGTCCGTTAGCGAGCCGTTAAGACAGTTGTTGGAGAAAGATGTCGTTTTTAGTAAAAATGGTTAAAAACGTTCAAATTAATTAGCTTTGTCAAAATAATAAATTTAGTACTTCCAGGCCCTTTCCAAGATTAAACATATCGCTTACACATGGCACTAAAAATCCTGTAACTAAACCAAATTACAGGCCATTAAGCTTAAAACAAACCTAAATGGGAAAGTTCAGAAGAGCCCTTGTGTTTCGACCAAGTAAACGTTACTTTGTAAACGCAATTTTAGTTCAAAACTGTATTTATTGGAAATATTACATATTTTGAAAAACAATGAAGAGTAGAAAAATCATGATTAAGAAACTAACTGAAAGGGTGGGAAAAGTATCACAATATCAGTTACTGTTGGTAAAAAAACCAGGATTTACTTGAGATATAGTTTTAAATTATACTTTGTTGTCAAGGAGGTCCAAGAAGATAAAAGCTTCCTCGCAGCGGTACTCTGCTTTTTCGATGACATTCTGAAGCTTCTTGCGAGGTAGACGTTACATTTTAATGCAATAATTTTTTATCAGTATCATTTGGTAACGAACGCAGAACGTTCTCATTATATGTGTTATTCAACTGATCAGGTTTTATAATCTATTACTCTCTAAAACGCCTGTTTTGGACAAGGATGGGGATGGGTTTTTTTCTTGGAAAATGATTGTAAGTACTGAATTGCAGGGTTGTTTGATTTAAATCAGTTTGCTTTTTTGATTTAAATCAGTTTGATTTAAATCACTGATTTAAATCAAGCGATTTTTATAAAAAAAATCATTTGATTAAAATCTAGAATATATTTTTATTTTTAAAAAATGTTTTATAAGATTCCAAGAAGTAGTTTAAGAAACTCGAGAAGAAACTTAACTAGAAAAGACCTAAAATTAAAAACAATCGTGGTTTTGGTATATTTCAGTTCAAGTTTTTCCCAGAACTCCAGTTTGTCTTGCTGAAAAGGCTAGGAAATGAAATAGCGGTCAAGCTAGTCTTTTTATACAAGCATTTGAATAGTAACAATATCCAATAGCTACTTAAATGTCATGATTATTTTCCTTTTGGTTAATTTTGACTCAAAAGTTTTCATGTTGGTAATTTACTATCTAGTAGTTCAATAAAGATCAAAGAAATAAAATAAATCAATTAAAATCAAAAAAATCCGATTTAAATAAAAAAAATCGATTTTTTTTTGATTTTTTTTTTGAAAAAATCAAAAAAATCAACAACCCTGCTGAATTGTGGATTAAATACTGAATTTACAATTTTACATTAGAAATTTATTTTTATTAAAATATTTTTCCTATTTAATATAATATAATACATTGTAACACACCTCAGGGTAAAATTTCAGGTCATTTGGATCAGTAGATCCGAAGATATCATAAGTTTGGCCTTTGAAAATAATTTTTACACAAAAAAGCTTTAATCTTTCTTAGTATAATAAAACACATAAAAACACACGTATCACTACAATTTAAGGTCATTTGGATCAATAGGACAAAGGAAGGATCTGGCATAAAACCTACCTCCTCTCATAAAACTTAATGTTAATTTTCGGTTCCTTCGAATTTTCTTCAAAAGTCGCGCTTATACATGTAAATCGAATTCTTTGAACTGGGGGAGTAGATATAAGGAAAAATGGGGGTGGAATACTCTGCGAGTCGGAATGAAGGCTGGTGGTTATCTGAGTCAGATCTAGGCTCTATTTAGCGCCATCATGTCGGCCTAATTTTAATACATATGCCAAAGTAATTTTAAACTGTTTTGCTCCTACATAAAATTTACAATTAAAAAACTAAATTTAATAGATAGTTAACAATGAATAATTATTTCTTCCAAATTGTTTCTAAAATAGTAGTGTACGTAGATGACGCTACAATAGGGAAACGCCGGTAGGCTGCGTAGGCATAGAAAAGCGTCTGCAATCTGCAAGGAAGTGAGTTCAAAGATAGTTTGTGCAATTTTTGAAATTTGGTTCATAACTGTTGCGTTTACGAATGGGATGATGATATTGATATTGTTTCTTGGTGTCTAGATAATTGTTTTCCTTCTGGTGAGAGAAACAAGTACATTTATTTCTGAACTCATTACTTAATGTGAAGTTGTATTATTAGGTTTTTTAATTATCATGTTAGCAATGCTTATTTTGATTACGTTTATAAAAATAATATTGAGCTTTTTCTCTTAAAGTTAGTGATCATAAGTGATGATTAGTAATTGATTACTCTTATTAGTTAAAATTAAGAGTTTATTAAATAAATTATCATTAACGTTTATAGGTACCCAGGTAGCAAATTCACGTTGACAAAACGTTTATATGTAGCATTGAATAAACGTGTGTATTAACGTTTTTAAAACGGTGATCATGTCACCTTGAAACACGGTGTTTACACACGTGTTTATTTTGTCGCAAATACGTGAGAAATTTCGTTTATTTTTCGTTTTAAAAACGTGTATTATAAAGTAGGTTAACGTGGATAAATCGTGTGTTAAACGGTTCCAATTAGGTTTATTTTTCGGGTTATTTCAACGTGTGTAATAAGTTAATCTAACGTGTCTCAAAAGTTAATTGAACGAGTGTAACAACTTAATCGAACGTGCACAAAAATTTGTTTAATGTGTTTTATAAGTTAGTTGAACCTTTGTATAACGTTGGTTTAACGTGTTTAATAAGTAAATTACGCGTGTTTAATATGTAAATTACGCGTGTTTAATAAGTAAATTACGCGCGTTTAATAAGTAAATTACGCGTGTTTAATAAGTAAATTACGCGTGTTTAATAAGAAAATTACGCGTGTTTAATAAGTAAATTACGCGTGTTTAATAAGTAAATTACGCGTGTTTAATAAGTAAATTACGCGTGTTTAATAAGAAAATTACGCGTGTTTATTAAGTAAATTACGCGTGTTTAATAAGTAAATTAAGCGTGTTTAATAAGAAAATTACGCGTGTTTAATAAGTAAATTACGCGTGTTTAATAAGTAAATTACGCGTGTTTAATAAGTAAATTACGCGTGTTTAATAAGTAAATTACTCGTGTTTAATAAGTAAATTACGCGTGTTTAATAAGAAAATTATGCGTGTTTAATAAGTAAATTACGCGTGTTTTTTAAGTAAATTACGCGTGTTTAATAAGTATATTACACGTGTTTAATAAGTTAATTGAACCTGTGTTTTAAATAAATTGAACGCGTTTAATAAGCCAGAGAGTAAGGATGTCCCTATAACACCAAAAATTTTACCCCCCTTCTTTCCCCCCTTCAGGGGGGAGGGGGTAAAATTTTTGGGGTTATAGGAACATCCCTGGGGTTGGTGGGGAGATGGGGGGAATTGATGACGTCACGTGATGGTGTTGGCGGGAAATTTGAATTTATTTTTAGTGTATTGGTATGACGTCACGTGGCTGGTACCTGTAGGGATAGGCTTATGCTAGGCTTATGCTATTGTAGATCCTGAAAAGGATAGGCTTATGATAGGTTATTCTAGGCTTATTATAATTATGAATCAGATTTTCTAGTCAGAAAACATTTAATGAACACAATCAATTCCAATTAATTGGCGAATGTACGCGTCGTTATTTAAGCAAATGTAGAATAAATTGTATAATTGTAGCTTACGTGTCAAGTTTTTGTCACGAACTAAGTTACAAAAATCTTCGAAAATGCTCGAAGGAACTATACACGCCGCTAGGAAATTTTTTACACGGTCGTAATCATTGTGAGACATAGTACCGCGACTTACATAATATTTTTGATATATATCATTCATGCGTTTTACAATAGCTTCGTACATGCATTTAATAACTTCGGCTTGATCGTTTAAAAGCTTGAAGTGAAATCTCATAAAACTAAATTTCTCGTTCAGTTTCCCTGCCTCGGCCTTTGTTAGAGTGAATACGCTGCCATCGTCGAATACTATATTCCCCTCCATAACGGTTATTTTTATTTTCAAGTTCAAGTAACGATAATTACCCCAGTCGCCAGTTTCTATAGCTGAATATATCTCCGTCCACTCCTCCATAAATTCCTTCAAATCGTCTTCCGAGATTGCGAGAATAGTCCCGTCCTTCATTGTCAAAAGCAGGCTTGGCTCGAATCCATTGACCCCAAACACCACCGAGCATTCAGCCCCAAGTCTAACACGGGCGTTCACGCGGTAATCTAAAACACGACCTCCTACTTTGGTGGACATTCTTACGGCAGCTCTTTACGTCTTCAAAGGTGGCAACTAAATGATCTTTATTGCGACATTTTCTGAAGTGCGTGGTTCATAATTAGCCTGAGGGTATATTGACTGGTGCTTTTCTTTTTTATTGTCCTTTATTGGCCAGGTGGTTGAGGAACTTAAAAGGGGGCGTGGCTAAACCAGTTGTATTGTTATCAATGGAATCTGAGTGATTTATGACTCACACAAACGTGTTAAGACATTCCATCGGCTTTTTATTTATACGTAACATCGTTCAGACGGGTCTATGGCCATAAAAAGGGACAGAACTTGAACAAAAGAATTTATCCCCATCCGTTTTTATTTTTACTATAAAGACGTGCTTTAATGGGTTTAGGGGTATGGTCGAATCAGTTGTATTGTTATGAATGGAATTTATTTTCGGATTTATTGCTTTGTTAGTCGGTGACTCTTCCTACCACGAAACATTTAATTGTTTCCAGGTGTTTGCCCTGAAGGCATTATCCTGACAAGTCTCAACATGTTATGTCTTTGTCGCGTTACCCGAAATTAAAGTAATATTTTTAAAATACCAAAATGCAAATTCAACTAGGAATACAGTTACTAGGATGAAAGTAACTGCCACTATTTTCCCTGGCTTTGAAAGAGCTTCGCGAATTAACGTCTGCTTAGTAACAGCATCCATTACAATCTAACCTTTCATCCCCTTATTTGGGATATAAATAGCGTCTGATTTGGTCCGGACCTCATTTGATTGTTAGACACCGCCAGGAGAAGATGAATCGAGAAATTACACGTCTAGAAACGTTTGGTGCATTTGCGAGTACGTTTGTAAAACCGTCAGAACTAGCCCGTCATGGGTTTTACTATTTAAGTTCGGGGACGGACGCTGTAAAATGCCATTTTTGTGACTTAACGCTACGAGGATGGGAACCTAACGACAATGTTTTCGAAGAGCATCAGAAATTCGAGGCAGACTGTCCATTACTTCAAGGATTACCAACAAATAACATGCCTATATTCATCCAAAACCCATTGACTAAAGACATGCCACCAAACAGAAAGTACAGAGATGTCCCTCAAGAAGAGTGGGAGAAAGAAAAAGTCATTCCGCCAACCCAACCCATACCACCGACATTTACTCCGAATGACGATATTGTACTAAGAATTAAACGCGTTAATCTCGAGAAAGCTATAATTGAAATGTTTATTCAAGAACTTTTGCGACATGAAAGTTAGATCCTATTATTGTAATATATTCCACACCTTAATACGTTTTTTAAATTATAAAAAGTTTTTGAACTAATCAAAAAACTTGAAATGTAACTCGAAATAAATATAATTTTTTCCTTAATTTGTTCTTTGTAATGCTATTATACCTACTACAGTCTTGATAAAACCTTTTCAGTGTTTATAGTGTAGGGTGTTACTTAGCTTTTATCAACACATTTCGTGTTAAAAGTAAAACGTTTTTGAACATATACATTACATTTTACAGAAGCGAAAACTGTCGAATACATTACATTTTATCAACACGAAACGCGTCATTTGAAAAAAAAACATTTCAAATGTTTAAAGCGTTGAAATAAATTCTAACTAAGTTTATCAAAATCATTCCTATTTTCAATTTGGTTCCTCAGAATGATTTATGGCTTTAGGGAGGGGTGAATGACCTCGGGCCCCTTAGATGCATTGGAATTTATTTTCTTTAATTGAAACACCCCACAAAATGGTTTATGACCTTGAACCGGGGTTGAACTTGAACAAAAGCATCTATTCCCTTTGTCCTTTTGTGGCATTCCAAGAGGTCTATGGCCATAAAAGAGGGCTGAACTTGAACAAAAGAATTTATTTTATCAATTCTTTAATTGGACCCCCAACCAGGTGGTTTAGGGCCTTAAAAGGGGGCGTGGTCGAACCAGTTGTATTGTTATCAATGGAATTTATATTTAGAATGCTTTATGACTCACACAAACGTGTTAAGACATTGAGGGGGATCTATTTTTTTCTAATTGTATCACGAAAGTATAAAAGAGCGGATCACCCTAGGCTACTCATCAGTTTACTTCTGACCGCTGACGATGCAAGCCAAGAAATCTTCTGCTCCCAAACAAAACTTGTGAGTTTTTCCGTGCCCATATCTTTGTGCTTTAGTATTTTTGACTGTTAGTATTGGTATTTGACTCTTAGTATTTTAAATTTTTTACAAGTATTTTAGTATTTTTTATAAGTATTTTCATTTTAACTTGGTTTTTTATAAGTACTTTCAATTTTTTATAAGTACTTTAAATTTTTTTATAAATAACTTCAATTTTTTATAAGTACTTTCATTTTAACTAAGTATCTGACTTTTATAAGTACATTACTGTTTTAGTATTTTAGTATATTTTTGTGTTTTAGTATTATTTTTTTAGGCCTATTCAGTTTTATTATTAGTATTTTGTGGTATTTGTATTTTTAAATTATTGCAATGGCCAACTCTAATGTAGAAATTGAACTCCCTATTGAAGTTGATAGTTTTTTAGTCGACTTTCCAGACTTGTTAGAAATAGCCTTCTTAATTCCGATGACACGTTTATGGCAAACTATTCTACACCCCCGTCTATGTTTAACATTACCCCGCAGTATCATGTAAACTTACTGCATGGATTTAGTTTGGTAAATCTTTCAGCAAAACCTGGTAGGTAGTACATGATTCTCTTCTATATTTTTCTTCATAGACTAGGCTCTAGCAGGTTTCTCGTCGTCCTTAAAACAAAGTAAAGTCATGGAGGAAATATGTTTTCACGCCACAGGATAGACAACACCCAATCTCCGACGGCAGCTTATAGTAACTCTATATAAGAGAACAGGACACCATAACCGCCTCACCCACCCTCCTTTATTCCGTCTGTAGGACGTACATACGGCAAACTATTCTACACCCCGTCTATGTTTAACATTACCCCGCAGTCTAGGGCCAACAATAGCCCTCTTCCTACTTTGTCCCCTCTGGAAGAGTCGTTTCAAAACGACGATGTTTCTTTCTTAGACGGCTATTGTACCCCACCATCTCAAAATGAGTCAATGGATCAAGGGGAAGGACAGTTAGGGGGTGGGGCTCTTATTCTTCCACCTCCATCTCCGCTAGTTGCACCACCAGGTGTAAACGTACTTTCTAGCGGGGTAGTGTCCTTCCCCAATTTTAATCTTGATGGATGGGAAATGGAAGTACAATTTGACAATAACATCGTCGAATCTGTAAGCGACTTCCTAGAATACGTTTTGGACGACTGTTTACCCGATGACATGATTGCAATTTCAATGACAAGCATTAGTAATCCAGGCATTCAAACCGCGGACTTTAGTTTTAGAAGAAGAGACCAAATAGATATTGGATTTATATTAGAAGTAGTCGCGGATAAGGCTTATAATTCCGAAGGGGGTTCAAAGTTTTTTCTCGGTCCTATAGGAATAACCATTCAGCGCGTGAGATTGCCCCAAGGCGCCTACCGATGCAAGGCTATTGGAATCTGTAGTTTCGAGACTTTTGCCAGGGAGAAGAAATGCATTGTTCAGATCAAGAACAACGATCAGCTATGCCTCCCTCATGCTCTAATTTTTGCTAGAATACTTAGAGATCATACAATGCATCCCCTTGACAAAAGCCTCGAGGCAGATTTCAATACCCTATGCTGTCCCACTATTAGGAAGATGGCGGAGGAATTAGCCTTGGCGGCGGAAATACCTTTGGACGAATGCTCGGGGGCGGGTGCTCTACCTAGATTTCAATCATACCTGGTTGATTACCAATTAATAGTTTTTACGGTTAGAGCAAACGTCCCCTACCGTATTTTCGGCAACCCTGATTTCATTATCGGTGCCGATGGTAATCCAAAGCCGAGGCTATACCTTTTTAACTATCAAAACCATTTTGACGTCATCACCAAACCTAAACCTCTCTTCAATTTTCATTATTTCTGCGAGAGGTGCCTTGTGGGCTATAACCATTTAAACTTGCACGCCTGCAATAAGTTTTGCTATTCCTGTCAAAGGGCCGAAGATTGCGAGGGGGAAGAAATTAGATGCGGGACCTGTCATCGCGATTTTAGGGGGCAAGAATGCTTTGACGCCCATAAGGCTAGCGGAAGCAAAACCCTATCAGTCTGCCAAAGGGTTTTTAATTGCCCCCGTTGCGCGAAAACAATAGATATGGGAAAACGCAAGTCACCCCACAACTGCGGGGAAGTCTATTGCGTCATCTGTAATAAATTCAACCCACACCCCCACTATTGTTTCATGCAGGTTACTGACTCTAAAGCCCACCCTGCGGCTAAAAAAGCTAAGACCCATCCTTCGGTTACTATCTTTTATGATCTCGAATGTGTTCAAAATACCCCAGACCCTTCAAACCCTAATGCTTTCCTACACACTCCTATCTTATATATTTCTCAAAAAATCTGTGATCAATGCATTCTCGAGAAATCTGATCAATTTACTTGCGCCACCTGCGGCCCTAGAGAACGGGTGTTTCTCGGGAATGATCCTGTTCTGGATTTTTTAAATTATCTTCAACAATTCCACAATTCTCCCAAAATAACGGTTATCGCCCATAATGCGAAGGGCTATGACTTACAATTTCTGTACAAAGCCAAGTTAGCCATCAAAGCGTGGCGCCCTCAAGTGATAATGACGGGAACGAAGATTATGCCAATTCGATATGAGAATTTGACTTTTATAGATAGTTTAAATTTCATCCCATCCCCCTTATCTAGCTTTGTTTCCACCTTTGGCTTAGACCCTAATTTAAATAAGGGACATTTCCCGCACTTGCTCTTCAACTTTGTTCCCGAACACGTGTTTGATCCAAAAGATCCTACGAGTACAAATTATGTCTTGAGGGAAAGCATGCCTCTTTTAGAATCTTACGCGCCAGACAGGCTAACCGAAAAACAACGTTCGGTTTTAATTTCTTGGTACAACGAACAAGTTGAAGCCAAAAAAGGTTTCAACTATGTTGAAGAATTGATCCATCATTGTCGTTTGGACGTTAGGATTTTAAGAGAGGGGTGTTTAAAGTACAAGGAGATTTTTGAGAAGATTGCGGACGTTAACCCTTTTACCACTGCCGTGACAATTGCCGGGCTCTGCAATGCCGTTTTCAGGAAGGACCACTTAGCGCCAAATTCAATTGGAATTGTTCCACCTCACGGCTATACAACGAAAGACCCTCAGTCTAAAGTAGCCATAGAGTGGTTGAGGTGGGAAGCCCATAAGCGCGGGGTCATTATCAAGTCGGCTTTTAATGGCTCGGAACCTAAAATTTTTAACATTAAAGTCGACGGGCTTCTAGCAGACGATCTTGGCGCAGATCAAAAGGTCGTCTACCAATTCCAAGGTTGTTTTTGGCACGGGTGTAGAACCTGTTTCCCGGTAAACAGAGACCTTGTTTTGCATGGTGACGTCACCCAAACTTTACACTCCCGCTATACTGATACTTTGAACTGTAATAAGAGGCTTAGGGAGCTGGGGTATAAGGTAATCGAAAAGTGGGAATGCGTATTCCATAAATTGAGGGAGCAAAAGCCCGAAATTAACACCTTTCTATCTTCTATTCATATCCAAATTGATGCGTGGGAACCACTTAATCCCCGTAACGCATTTTTCGGGGGACGTACTTCCGCTCTGTGTCTTCATCACAGGGTTAAGCCGGGAGAGGAGATTCGATATGTCGACGTCACTAGTCTATATCCATGGTGTAACAAATATGGCAAACTACCTTACGGCCACCCTACGATCTTGACAGACAAGTTCCCACCCATTATTGAGATTGAAGGTTTTTATTAAACTGGATATCCTGCCCCCTCGTAACCTCTTCCACCCTGTTTTACCCCAAAAGATCGGGGGGAATTTGTGCTTTGCCCTGTGTCAGCTGTGCGCTGAAAACAAATATCAAGGGGATTGCACACATTCCGACGAGGAAAGAGTTATTAGGGGGACGTTTGTGGCGGATGAAGTCCATTTAGCGGTTAGAAAGGGTTACGTGGTTGTTAAAATCCACGAAGCCTGGTCGTATAAAATATCTCAGTACGACCCCGTAACTAAATCAGGCGGGCTTTTTAACAATTACGTCAACTGCTTTCTGAAGCTAAAACAGGAAAGTAGCGGTTGGCCTTCTGACGTAGTAACCCAAGCGCAGAATGATCAATACGTATCCGAGTACTACGAAAAGGAAGGAGTAAAACTTGATCCTAGCTGTATCGAGAAGAACGCTGGCAAGCGTACCATCGCCAAACTGTGTTTGAATTCGTTTTGGGGCAAATTTGGTGAGAGGACTCGGCTGGACAAGGTTGAAGTCTTCGATGATCCACAGAAGTTCTTTAACTTGTTCTATGACCCAGCAATTGAGGTCAAGACGTTGATACCAGTTAGCGACGACATTTGCGTTGCTAAGTGGTGTTAAATCAATTAGATTGACCCAATTAATAAAAATGTCAGTGTTCCGATCGCAGCCTACACCACTGCCATGGCTAGGATTACGCTTTATTCCTACTTAGAACGCTTGGGTGAGTCTGTTTTATATACAGACACTGATTCGATACTGTACGTTTACACACCAGGGGGCGTCGAAATCGAAACTGGGAATTTCCTAGGTGAAATGACCAATGAGCTTGAAAAGTACGGACCCCAGGCCTACATCGAAGAATATGCGAGTGGTGGATGTAAGAACTACGCATACCGAGTTGTGAACCCTGATACTGGATCGACAGCCGTCGAGATGAAGGTTATGGGGTTCCGACTTAACCATACCACCAGAGATTTGGTTAACATGGATAGGTTAATGGGGCCTAAAGGTATTTACGAACCGCCGGCGGAACCAATCCCCAAGCAAATACGCCGAAGGCTGATCACACTGTAATAAGTGTCGACCAGTCCAAGGTTTATAGAACTGTGGTAGATAAGGTTAGGTTAATTGAAGGTTTCCGCACGCTACCTTACAGTTACCGAGTTTGAGTACATTCGACAGTATCTATTTCTGTGAGGGGTCTCTTCTTTTTTATTTATTTATCTAGTCAGTCCCGGTGATATTTATTTATATATATTTACTTATCTAGTCAGTCCCGGTGATATTTATTTATTTATATATTTATCTAGTCAACATGTATTTAGTCGTTATATAAAGTCTAGCCATATTGTTTTTTTATCAATATTGTCAATTAGTCATTTTCGTCTCGGATAAATGTCCTGTGATTAACTAATTTTTTCGTCAATGCTTCCTTAAATACCCCATGTATTTTCGAAATTGCAATTGTTCATTTTACGCTTCGATCCCATCTATATATATATATACAAACACTTTACAATCTTTATCTCATTCGTTCGTTGAAACTCAAAGGGTAAGGTCATGTATCCTTTCTACCATCCTTTTAACATGGTGATAGCAGGCCCGTCTCAAAGCGGGAAAACTCAATTAGTTTTAAAAATATTAGAGAACAGGGAAGCCCTGTTTTCCCCTAATATAAGCGAAATACATTGGTTCTACGGTGAATGGCAACCTTTTTTCGAAAGTTTGAGAAAATTTGTGGTTTTCAAACAAGGTATGCCAGATTTATCAGAATATACAGGCGGTAAGCCTTGCCTTTTAATCATTGATGACTTGATGACCGAGAACAAAGGAGAAGTTGGGTCTCTTTTTACCAAGAGAACGCATCATCGCAACTTGAGCGTAATTTATATCGTCCAAAACGTATTCCATCGATCCAAAGACTCTAGAGATGTTTCTTTGAACGCTCAGTATCTTATTCTTATGAAATCTCCTAGAGACAAATTGCAAAGTTCAATAATAGCTAGACAAATGTTTGCCGATAAATGGCGTTTCGCTGTCGTCGCCTACCGTGACGCTACTAGTTTACCTTTCGGATATTTATTATTCGATCTACACCAAAGATGCCCCGAGAATCATAGACTTAGGACTAGAATATTTCCCGACAACCCTTGCGAAGTTTACATTCCCAAATAATTATAATAATAGACGAGTGTTTTGCCATCTCTTCATTTAGTCACTATGCCTTATGCCGTTCGGTCGCAAATAAATTTGCTCTCCGTTATTGCCAAATCCCCTCGTAAACAACGCAGAATCATATTGCGTAACGCCAAGAAACCCTTAATTGACGCAATCTCAGAGTGTGTTGAAAATACTTTACACGGTAACGTTAAATTGAATAAAAGTCAGAAAGCTAGATTAGCTAGGCCTTCAGCAAAACTAAGAAAAATTGCTAATAAGAGAATATCTTGGAAAACAAAACGTGATATACTAGTTCAGGAGGGTGGTAGTTTCTTTTCTTTCCTTTTCCCTCTCGTTTCCTCTATTATCGGCGCCATAACAGGAGGTAGTCAGTAAAAATGCAGTACGCTCAGAAAATGGTCCTTGTCCCAGCTCTACCTTTAAAAACGACCCCTTTCCCCACCCCCAACAACAGGTAGTTTCGGAATTGGACAATGAAATGAATGTTATTTTAGCTCGTAAAGATTTAGACGAAGCTTCAAAATGGCGCTTATACGAACAGACTCTACAAAGATATAATAATTTACATATTATCGCTAGGCAACCTATACCCACGGTCCCCCAACCGACATCCGACTATTATAACTTGGGCTTGGTTAGACGATATCCCCCTTAAATATATAGGGCATGTACAAAGTATCGTTGATCAGATGTCCACTACCCCTGAAAAGCTTAGGTGGACAGATAGTGCGGAAATTATAGTTAATGATGCAATAATACCCGGCTCGAACATTAGAGATATAGCTTTAGAATTTTTCAAGCCTTCCTCTAACAAAGACCCAAAACCTAGAGGTTTTTACGCATTTACAAACCTACTTTCTAGTTTTCCCCAACAAATTAAAATCAAAGGAATTATATTTAGCAGTAAAATTAAAGGGGATTAGTAAGAAACAAGTACTAGATTGGTTAAAGGGAAAAGACGCGTACACTTTACATAAGAGAGTTTTTAGAAAGTTTAAAAGAAACAAGGTGGGTGTAACTAACATAGGGGATCAATATCAGGCGGATTTGAACGACATGCGTTCTTTGAGTCAGTACAACGACGGGTACAAATACATATTAACCGTAATAGATTGCTTTAGCAGAAGAGCTTGGGCCGTACCTTTAAAATCAAAAAGCGGTGTTGAAACGGTTGAGGCTTTTAAGTCTGTCTTTAGAGAAAGGGTTCCTAGGAAGCTACAGAGGGATAAAGGTACCGAATTTAGAAATTCCCAATTACAAGGATACTTGAAAGAGAAAAGGGTTATATTTTTTACAACTGAGAATGACGATATAAAAGCGTGTATGGTAGAAAGATTAAATCAAACTTTAAAGTCACGCATGTACAGGTATTTTACAGAAAAGAATACCAATAGATATATAGATGTTTTAGATGACCTGGTAAATGCTTACAATAACTCGGTGCATTCCGCGATAAAAATGACTCCTTTGGAAGTTACTGGCACCAGTGTCCTTCAGGAAAGTACTTTAGTGAAAAGAAAGTTTACGGGAAAAAATTAAAGGTGGGCGAATACGTCAGAGTAAGTAGGAATAAGATGATTTTTGAAAAAGGGTACGAGCGAACTTACACTATAGAGGTTTTTAAAATAGTGGGAAAAATAGAGAGACGCCCTCCGGTATTCAAACTAGAAGATTTAAACGGGGAACCAATAAAGGGGGTGTTTTACGGGATGGAACTTCAGTCGGTAGAAAGACCCGAGACGTACAAGATCGAGAAAGTAATTCGTAAGCGGACTGGGAGAGGACAAAAGGAGTTCTTTGTAAAGTGGTTAGGCTATCCCCCTTCTATGAATTGATGGATTCCGGCTAAAGATGCAGTCTCCCTTTTACCTAACGCTACCGAGCAACGCTAGCATGAAAATTTATGACAACAAGATCTCTTCGTACACTACCAAGTTGCCCCAGGCTAAAGAGCTGATCGGGGCTGACTGGGAGGTAGCTCTAGTAGAAGTTTTGTACCCAATGTCCTTTTTTAACATACCCAGTGAGGAAGGTCACGTGCAGGTGGTCTCGCATGAAAATAAAAAAGGTCGGGACGGAAAATCACAGCCTATTGTTAAAGCCGAGGCCTTTATAGTTCCCGGGGGTTATTACAAATCATTAGAAGCCCTTCTTAAACAAATAGCTTCCGGATTAAGCGGCTTTAAATACGGTTCAAAGTTTAAATTTGATTCGGATCCTCTCTCTGATTACATTTCTTTAACTATTCAAACTAATGGTATCTTGGCTCTTTCTCCCACTTTGAAAAGGATATTAGGATTTAAAACCCCAAAAGGCCAAAGTACGTCTTTCTCTTGCCCTTCAGATAAAACCAGCCAATCGTATAGAAGCTCTGTTCCCGCTAATTTAAATTATTATATTCCCGACCAATGGTTTATTTATTCCGATATAGTAGCTAATGAATTTATAGGCGATACGGTAGCCCCGCTACTTCGTATAGTAGGCGTAGACAGCGAAAAACATCACGGTTCGACTATAACTAAATCATTCAACTCTCCCCATTACGTTAAAGTTGCTAAACGTTACTTTGATACTATAGACATTCATATAAGGAATAGTTTAGGCCAAGTCGCGTCATTCGAGTTTGGAACGTCGACCTGTAAACTACACTTTAGACCATGCCAAAACCCCAAACATTAGAGTCTCGTTGCGGGTATAGGAGATATTATTTAGGTCAGGTAGGGGGTGGAGGGGTGTCAAAAGTATTTGTCGGGACCACCCACCAAAAGGGTCACGGGATAGGGAGCGCCCTGAAAGGGTTATTTAGATGGGCACGCCCCTTATTAATTAGAGGTGCAAAGTATTTGGCACCTAGAGCCATTAGTACGGGACAAAAGATTCTTGGTGACGTAATGCAAGGTCAGAATGTGAAAAGTGCCGCGAAAAAGAGATTGCAGGAAACTTATGAGAACATGACTGCTCCTCAGCAAGGTTCAGGATTAAAGATAAAGAGACGCAAAGTTAAACGCCTATCAGTTTATCACCGTCATTCAAAGCAGACGCACACGATATATTTAGCTCCTGAAAAAAATAAAATCTGTTTTCTCTCCAAGCTCTTAA
>JAEQBA010002231.1:76375-101379 GCA_019434445.1 Phalangium opilio | reverse complement strand
GCCAAAAGCATTTTTTCCCACTTTCATCTAGCCATGCTCTATTAATAACACCGCATTCGATGTCTCCAGTAGCAGATTTTTCCGAGAACTCTACGACCATAAACATGTTGTGGCAAGCTCACTGAAGCCAAATATCCTAGATATTAGAAGAAAATTATGTTATTTTAGTGCACAATAAATTTAGAGGGTTCGCTAACTCCTCTCACAAACCTCAACTCTTAGTTGAAATGCAGCAGTGGGACTGCAATACCTGACAAGTTAGAGTCCGGCATGAAATAACATTTTTTGGCAAACCAGCCTGCCGGCCATGATTTTAAAGATGATAAATGGGATACTTTTACAATTCCCAAGTTCGAGGAATTACAAGGATATTTGTAAGCATCAACTTTTTCTTTGTAATATTTGCCAATAATATAAATTGCGCCATTTCTTAGAATAAAGTTATGTACCTCAACAATCTGGCCATTTTTCAACTCACAACAGTTATCGCCAGCTTTTTTGGTTAAAGTAAACCCATTTACCGAAAGTTTTTTAAATTGAGAACCTTTACAACTTTCTAATAATGGTCCATTATTATGCTCATATTTTACATTCATATGGTTTTGACTAGGAGTCGTACCAGGAATTACTTCAATCTGATTTAATTCTACGAGTCGGTTAACGACCTGTTGTAGAGGTTTGCTTGGGCTGCGAACTAGTTTTTTAAGCTGACCAAGATACGATTCAAAAGAAAAGGCTGAAAAATTGTCTAGCCCTCCATACACACGAGCGTGCGACGCAATATGAAGAAGGTTATGAATATTATACACATAAATACTTTTACCATAAACTTGTCTCGCACTAGAGACAAATGACTCAAGAAGTGTTTCCGCATAGTTAATATGTTCTAATTTGGGACTCTTTGAGCATAATAAATACATTGCGCAATGCAACATTTGAAAGTGGTTCACAAGATAATCTGGTAATATTCCTTGAAATATAAAAAAGCCTGTGTATAACACAAACTGTCTAAATTCAGTGGCTTTCCATCGGTCAATTTCTGTTAAACTTCGAGGTTTACGTGAAAATTCTACAGGCGTTTGTTTAGAGATTTTAAGCAGCTTGTCTGACAGCTGATCAATGATAATTCTTTTCTGCTTAACTCTTGACTTTGGTTTCATTAAACTAACTAAAATTCTTCGAGTGCAGCCCAAGCAAACCAAATGCATATAATCGATAGGAAAACTAGTTATCATATCAATTGGTAGGGCTAGTAATGGGGAATGAATATTCTCATTATGATGGTCAACTTGAGAGTAGTTTCTAAACCTTTCATCAGTTCTTAGTGGGGCGTGCAATTCGTTAAAAATTACTTTATCCTTATATGTACCTTTCTGCTCGCAATAGTCGCACCCGTAATATCCATTATGGTTTTTTACACATTTTAAATATGCTTTTGCGGGTGCATCACACACAAAAGGTCCTAGCTTTATTTTGTAGAAAACCTCATTGTACACTAATCCTTCAGTTGTCAGTTTCCGAGCCTCATTTACAAACTTTTCTAGATACAATTCTAAAGTCTTTGGTTTTCCATTGCCATAAAATATTCCTACCACAAATGGCGAATTGTCAACCGTATTTATGCAACGGGCGAGAATAGGCCAAAACTGACTATTCGAACTTTTAAAAACTGGAACACCATCAATATTGAAAAGTAGTGTTAACAAGTCAGTTTGATTTTGCAAGCCAAACTTAAGTTTTCCCCGCAATCCTTCTATTAGTCCCATGTGGTAGTAATCTCCATTTTGAAGATGATCAACTTTAACAGCTACCTGACTCTGAATATCAAGAATAGTCCTTGAATCTATGGGTAGATCCTTATGTAATGGTTTTAAAATTTTCAATAATCCGTTAAGTGCCGCATGACTAATGCCAAAATTTAAAACCCAGTCTTTTAAATCACGTTTTAGCCCCTCATCATTTTCCTCTTCATCACTAGATGAGTTTTCACCAGTGTTGGATTCATGACCGTAAACATTTCCTTCGTTATCTGACTCATCACTATGTTCTATACCTGTTATACCATCAGTTTCAACCAATTGGTTCGCTAAAGGCTCGACAAATTGGTTCGCTAAAGGCTCGACAAATTGGTTCGCTAAAGGCTCGACAAATTGGTTCGCTAAAGGCTCGACAAATTGGTTCGCTAATGGCTCGACAAATTGGTTCGCTAATGGCTCGACAAATTGGTTCGCTAATGGCTCGACAAATTGGTTCGCTAATGGCTCGACAAATTGGTTCGCTAATGGCTCGACAAATTGGTTCGCCGCTAATGTTTCAGTTGGTTGTACATCAGCCAAATGTTTCGCTAGCGCTGCCGTAACATTCCGAATTCTTTGCCTTTTTGATACTTTGTACATCAGAGCCGCAGTATACTGTAGATACCTAAATTTTATATACAAGCGTCACCAAGGTGGTTCCGTTTATTCCCTCCCCCCCCCCAATTCATTCCATATTCCCCTCCCAAGGCTTAGCAAAATGGGTTAACATTAAAGGAGTTGGCTTAGAAAGTCTGGGCAATCTTGGTTCACAAAACAGAAAAATCCATCTTATTCCCTATCGCTGGAAGTTACGCTTTGAGCGGGATTCATGGAGGGGAGTAACGGGAAAAAATGTGTCTGTCGTTGGCTACAAAAGGAAATAAAACGTACTGTAGCAAACGACAGACAAATTTCTTCCCGTACTCCCGAGTCCCCTCCATCGTAAACTAGCACCTCTTCCTCAACGGCTCAACGCGAAACAAACTTTTTTTCCTGAGCTCAGTGTCACATCGCTGATCAGCGTGACGTCAGTAAATTGCTGTACAGTGAAACACCGGTGAGCTCTATTGAACGCGGCCCATGAATCCCAAGTTAAGCCTAACTTCCGTCCGTAGGGAATTCAATAAGGTGGATTACTTTGCAAACCGGGTTGATATTACAAAAAGTGACTTGTGAAAAAAAATTAAAAAATATAGAAAAATTGGGTCAAAAGCAAAACCGAGCGACGCTATCCAATTCTTAAGCCGAGCTGGTATACAATTGTACGCTAGCGCAGATGAAAATCTTTTACCACAGTGCTATTTTTGTCAAATAAATTTATCACTTACTTTAACTTCACTCCTATCGTAAATCAAAGGATCCAAATCCAGAAGTTTGTCTCGCTTTTGTTAATTTAAAAGCAGAATGCTGAATTTGAGGGTACTAAATACAAACGACCAGATTTAAATACAGGCAAAGAATTCCTATTTTAATTAGCTAGAAAACCAAAAATCTAATAACTGACCTCCGATATAAAGAAGTATACAGTAGGCTTTTAGAAAAAATCCATCTCTTCGAAAAAATATTGCGCTATATGAGTAATGAAATGAATTAAATATTGATTAAACCAAAATTATTTATGCAATAAACAAATCTTACTTTAATTCCCTTTGCTTCAATCAGCCTTCTTAATATGTACGGAAAACGGCCAAGAAATTCAATTTAAAATTGGCTTGAAAATCTTTCTAGCCTTATAAGCCAAGGCCCGAAGCACGCGGACAATTTGCGACGAAATAATGAAGATCGAAAAGTATTGTGCTATAAGAATAAATATGAAACGATTTAATTATTGTTTAAACCAAAATTATTTATGCAATAAACAAATCTTACTTTAATTCCCTTTGCTTCAATCAGCCTTCTTAATATGTACGGAAAACGGCCAAGAAATTCAATTTAAAATTGGCTTGAAAATCTTTCTAGCCTTATAAGCCAAGGCCCGAAGCACGCGGACAATTTGGGAGGAAATAATGAAGATCGAAAAGTATTGCGCTATATAAATATGAAACGATTTAAATATTGTTTAAACCAAAATTAGTTATGCAATCAAAAAATTCTTACTTTAATTCGCTTTGTTTTAGTCAACCTTCTTAATATGTTCGGGAAACGGCAAAGAAATTCAATTTAAAATTGGCTTGAAGTAATTCTAGCCTAATAAGCCGAAGGCCCGATTTTATTTCGCTGAAGCACGCGGACAATTTGCGCCGAAGGAATGAAAATCGAATGACGCCGCGGTGAATTCGAGAAACGACCCGACTTAACGCGGAGTCTACCAGGGTTGCCAGATTGAAAACCTTCAACCCGCCAAAATCAAATTGGAAACAAGCCCAAAAACAGCCAAACGGTATTTCGAAAAAAGCCCAAAAACTGCCTAAGATCTAGGCTATCCAGCCCAAAAATTTATCGTGAAAATTTGAAATTCGTTTTTCTTTTAGAAATTTCAATGCATATTCTATACTGACACCATTTTTAAAACCCAAGACAAAAGGAAACTATTTTATTTAATCATGAATTGACGAATTATAAGCCGCTCAAAAGGTTTGAAAGCACCATTTCTCAGTTTTTTGGGCATTCTAATGATCTTCGCCTATTGGCGGTATTTTAAGTACAGAAAGCCAAAGAAAAACCCCGACAAGCCCAATTTCAAGCCAATATTTTTGAGAAAAAGCCCAATTGGCTGCTTTCCAGCCCAATATGGCAACCCTGACGTCTACTCTTGAGGTGGTCTTTCTTAAAAAACATGTGTTAGCAGGGATATTCGATAAACGCAACTTTTGTAGATATTAAGTGCTCTTAACACGTGATTGAATAGTATAAAAAAACACCAGAAATATACCAAGTGTTAGAGACACGCAAAAACCACGTAATTTACAAGATTACGCAACTTTTGTAGATATTAAATGCTCTTAACACGTGATTGAATAGTATAAAGAAACACCAGAAATATACCAAAGTGTTAGAGACATGAAAAAACCACGTATATTACAAGATTACGCAACCATTGTTGATATTTAGTGCTTTAACACGTGATTGAATAGTATAAACAACACCAGAAATATACCCTAGTGTTAGAGACACGAAAAAACCACGTCTATTACAAGATTACGCAACTTTTGTTTATATTTAGTGCTCTTAACACGTGATTGAATAGTATAAAAAAACACCAGAAATATACCCAAGTGTTAGGGACACGAAAAAACCACGTATATTACAAGATTACGCAACCTTTGTTGATATTTAGTGCTCTTAACACGTGATTGTATAGTATAAAAAACACCAGAAATATACCCAAGTTTTAGAGACACGAAAAAACCACGTATATTACAAGATTTCGCAACTTTTGTTGATATTTAGTGCTCTTAACACGTGATTGAATAGTATAAAAAAACACGAGAAATATACCCTAGTGTTAGAGACACGAAAAAACCACGTATATTACAAGATTACGCAACTTTTGTTGATATTTAGTGCTCTTAACACGTGATTGAATAGTATAAAAAAACACCAGAAATATACCCAAGTGTTAGGGACACGAAAAAACCACGTATATTACAAGATTACGCAACCTTTGTTGATATTTAGTGCTCTTAACACGTGATTGTATAGTATAAAAAACACCAGAAATATACCCAAGTTTTAGAGACACGAAAAAACCACGTATATTACAAGATTTCGCAACTTTTGTTGATATTTAGTGCTCTTAACACGTGATTGAATAGTATAAAAAAACACGAGAAATATACCCTAGTGTTAGAGACACGAAAAAACCACGTATATTACAAGATTACGCAACTTTTGTTGATATTTGGTGCTCTTAACACGTGATTGAATAGTATAAAAAAACACCAGAAATATACCCAAGTGTTAGAGACACGAAAAAACCACGTCTATTATAAGATTACGCAACTTTTGTTGATATTTGGTGCTCTTAACACGTGATTGAATAGTATAAAAAAACACCAGAAATATACCCAAGTGTTAGAGACACGAAAAAACCACGTCTATTATAAGATTACGCAACTTTTGTTGATATTTGGTGCTCTTAACACGTGATTGAATAGTATAAAAAAACACCAGAATTATACCCAAGTGTTAGAGACACGAAAAAAACCACGTCTATTATAAGATTACGCAGCTTTTGTTGATATTTGGTGCTCTTAACACGTGATTGAATAGTATAAAAAAACACCAGAAATATACCCTAGTGTTAGAGACACGCAAAAACGACGTAATTTAATTTTTTGCGCAAGATTCGTTGATATATAGTGTTCTATACACGTGTTTTATTAGTATTAATAAAACTATAAAAATTATTTGTAACGTTTGTTTATTTTTAGTGTAATGAACACGTGTTTGTGTAGTATAAGAAACACACGAAATAAATATGGTGTTCCAATCTCGTGTAATATACTGGAAACACACGTGTACATTCAACGTCATTTTTATTCGTGTTTGTATAACCATAGAAACACCGAAATAAACACGTGTTTCGTTGGTGTGCCACGTGTTGAACACCACAGACACCAAATATCCACCATATGTACACGTGTGATTGCTACCTGGGGAGTTTTCCAAGAGATCTAGGTAACTATTATATCCAATCACGATGGTCAAAACATGTATCTAAAGAGGCTCGAACCTGGGACCTTCCGCGTGTCAAGCGGACGTGACAACCACTACACCATAGTTAGGTACTTATAATGAGTTTTCCAAGAGACCTAGCTTATTGTTATGTCCAATCACGATGGTCAAAATATGTATCTACCAGGGCTCGAAACTGGGACCTTCCTCAAATCACGATGGACAAAATATGTATCTACCAGGGCTCGAACCTGGGACATTCCGCGTGTAAAGCGGACGTGATAACCACTACACTATAGATACGTAGTAAAGCTGAGTTTTCCAAGAGAACTAGCTTATTTTTATGCCTAAGCACGATGGTCAAAACATGTATCTTATGGGCCTCGAACCTGGGACCTTCCGCGTGTTAGCCGGACGTGATAACCACTACACCATAGATACGAAGTAAGGCTGAAATTTCCAAGAGACCTAGCTTTTTTATGCCCAATCACGATGGACAAAACATGTATCCACCCGGGCTGGAACCTGGGACATTCCGCGTGTCAAGCGGACGTGATAACCACTACACCATAGTTAGGTAGTTATAATGATTTTTCCAAGAGACCTAGCTTATGTTTATGCCCAATCACGATGGACAAAACATGTTTCTACCAGGGTTCGAACCTAGGACCTTCCGCGTCTTAAGCGGACGTGATAACCACTACACTATAGATACATAGTAATACTGAGTTTTCCAAGAGATCTAGGTAACTATTATATCCAATCACGATGGTCAAAACATGTATCTAAAGAGCCTCGAACCTGGGACCTTCCGCGTGTCAAGCGGACGTGACAACCACTACACCATATTTAGGTACTTATAATGAGTTTTCCAAGAGACCTAGCTTATTGTTATGCCCAATCACGATGGTCAAAATATGTATCTACCAGGGCTCGTAACTGGGACCTTCCTCAAATCACGATGGACAAAATATGTATCTTCCAGGGCTCGAACCTGGGACATTCCGCGTGTAAAGCGGACGTGATAACCACTACACTATAGATACGTAGTAAAGCTGAGTTTTCCAAGAGAACTAGCTTATTTTTATGCCTAATCACGATGGTCAAAACATGTATCTTATGGGCCTCGAACCTGGGACCTTCCGCGTGTTAGCCGGACGTGATAACCACTACACCACAGATACGTAGTAATGCTGAAATTTCCAAGAGACCTAGCTTTTTTATGCCCAATCACGATGGACAAAACATGTATCCACCCGGGCTGGAACCTGGGACATTCCGCGTGTCAAGCGGACGTGATAACCACTACACCATAGTTAGGTAGTTATAATGATTTTTCCAAGAGACCTAGCTTATTTTTATGCCCAATCACGATGGACAAAACATGTTTCTACCAGGGTTCGAACCTAGGACCTTCCGCGTCTTAAGCGGACGTGATAACCACTACACTATAGATACATAGTAATACTGAGTTTTCCAAGAGATCTAGGTAACTATTATATCCAATCACGATGGTCAAAACATGTATCTAAAGAGGCTCGAACCTGGGACCTTCCGCGTGTCAAGCGGACGTGACAACCACTACACCATAGTTAGGTACTTATAATGAGTTTTCCAAGAGACCTAGCTTATTGTTATGCCCAATCACGATGGTCAAAATATGTATCTACCAGGGCTCGAAACTGGGACCTTCCTCAAATCACGATGGACAAAATATGTATCTACCAGGGCTCGAACCTGGGACATTCCGCGTGTAAAGCGGACGTGATAACCACTACACTATAGATACGTAGTAAAGCTGAGTTTTCCAAGAGAACTAGCTTATTTTTATGCCTAATCACGATGGTCAAAACATGTATCTTATGGGCCTCGAACCTGGGACCTTCCGCGTGTTAGCCGGACGTGATAACCACTACACCACAGATACGTAGTAATGCTGAAATTTCCAAGAGACCTAGCTTTTTTATGCCCAATCACGATGGACAAAACATGTATCCACCCGGGCTGGAACCTGGGACATTCCGCGTGTCAAGCGGACGTGATAACCACTACACCATAGTTAGGTAGTTATAATGATTTTTCCAAGAGACCTAGCTTATTTTTATGCCCAATCACGATGGACAAAACATGTTTCTACCAGGGTTCGAACCTAGGACCTTCCGCGTCTTAAGCGGACGTGATAACCACTACACTATAGATACATAGTAATACTGAGTTTTCCAAGAGATCTAGGTAACTATTATATCCAATCACGATGGTCAAAACATGTATCTAAAGAGGCTCGAACCTGGGACCTTCCGCGTGTCAAGCGGACGTGACAACCACTACACCATAGTTAGGTACTTATAATGAGTTTTCCAAGAGACCTAGCTTATTGTTATGCCCAATCACGATGGTCAAAATATGTATCTACCAGGGCTCGAAACTGGGACCTTCCTCAAATCACGATGGACAAAATATGTATCTACCAGGGCTCGAACCTGGGACATTCCGCGTGTAAAGCGGACGTGATAACCACTACACTATAGATACGTAGTAAAGCTGAGTTTTCCAAGAGAACTAGCTTATTTTTATGCCTAATCACGATGGTCAAAACATGTATCTTATGGGCCTCGAACCTGGGACCTTCCGCGTGTTAGCCGGACGTGATAACCACTACACCATAGATACGTAGTAATGCTGAAATTTCCAAGAGACCTAGCTTTTTTATGCCCAATCACGATGGACAAAACATGTATCCACCCGGGCTGGAACCTGGGACATTCCGCGTGTCAAGCGGACGTGATAACCACTACACCATAGTTAGGTAGTTATAATGATTTTTCCAAGAGACCTAGCTTATTTTTATGCCCAATCACGATGGACAAAACATGTTTCTACCAGGGTTCGAACCTAGGACCTTCCGCGTCTTAAGCGGACGTGATAACCACTACACTATAGATACGTAGTAATACTGAGTTTTCCAAGAGATCTAGGTAACTATTATATCCAATCACGATGGTCAAAACATGTATCTAAAGAGGCTCGAACCTGGGACCTTCCGCGTGTCAAGCGGACGTGACAACCACTACACCATAGTTAGGTACTTATAATGAGTTTCCAAGAGACCTAGCTTATTGTTATGCCCAATCACGATGGTCAAAATATGTATCTACCAGGGCTCGAAACTGGGACCTTCCTCAAATCACGATGGACAAAATATGTATCTACCAGGGCTCGAACCTGGGACATTCCGCGTGTAAAGCGGACGTGATAACCACTACACTATAGATACGTAGTAAAGCTGAGTTTTCCAAGAGAACTAGCTTATTTTTATGCCTAATCACGATGGTCAAAACATGTATCTTATGGGCCTCGAACCTGGGACCTTCCGCGTGTTAGCCGGACGTGATAACCACTACACCATAGATACGTAGTAATGCTGAAATTTCCAAGAGACCTAGCTTTTTTATGCCCAATCACGATGGACAAAACATGTATCCACCCGGGCTGGAACCTGGGACATTCCGCGTGTCAAGCGGACGTGATAACCACTACACCATAGTTAGGTAGTTATAATGATTTTTCCAAGAGACCTAGCTTATTTTTATGCCCAATCACGATGGACAAAACATGTTTCTACCAGGGTTCGAACCTAGGACCTTCCGCGTCTTAAGCGGACGTGATAACCACTACACTATAGATACGTAGTAATACTGAGTTTTCCAAGAGATCTAGGTAACTAGTATATCCAATCACGATGGTCAAAACATGTATCTAAAGAGGCTCGAACCTGGGACCTTCCGCGTGTCAAGCGGACGTGACAACCACTACACCATAGTTAGGTACTTATAATGAGTTTTCCAAGAGACCTAGCTTATTGTTATGCCCAATCACGATGGACAAAACATGTATCTACCAGGGTTCGAACCTAGGACCTTCCGCGTCTTAAGCGGACGTGATAACCACTACACTATAGATACATAGTAATACTGAGTTTTCCAAGAGATCTAGGTAACTAGTATATCCAATCACGATGGTCAAAACATGTATCTAAAGAGGCTCGAACCTGGGACCTTCCGCGTGTCAAGCGGACGTGACAACCACTACACCATAGTTAGGTACTTATAATGAGTTTTCCAAGAGACCTAGCTTATTGTTATGCCCAATCACGATGGTCAAAATATGTATCTACCAGGGCTCGAAACTGGGACCTTCCTCAAATCACGATGGACAAAATATGTATCTACCAGGGCTCGAACCTGGGACATTCCGCGTGTAAAGCGGACGTGATAACCACTACACTATAGATACGTAGTAAAGCTGAGTTTTCCAAGAGAACTAGCTTATTTTTATGCCTAATCACGATGGTCAAAACATGTATCTTATGGGCCTCGAACCTGGGACCTTCCGCGTGTTAGCCGGACGTGATAACCACTACACCACAGATACGTAGTAATGCTGAAATTTCCAAGAGACCTAGCTTTTTTATGCCCAATCACGATGGACAAAACATGTATCCACCCGGGCTGGAACCTGGGACATTCCGCGTGTCAAGCGGACGTGATAACCACTACACCATAGTTAGGTAGTTATAATGATTTTTCCAAGAGACCTAGCTTATTTTTATGCCCAATCACGATGGACAAAACATGTTTCTACCAGGGTTCGAACCTAGGACCTTCCGCGTCTTAAGCGGACGTGATAACCACTACACTATAGATACATAGTAATACTGAGTTTTCCAAGAGATCTAGGTAACTATTATATCCAATCACGATGGTCAAAACATGTATCTAAAGAGGCTCGAACCTGGGACCTTCCGCGTGTCAAGCGGACGTGACAACCACTACACCATAGTTAGGTACTTATAATGAGTTTTCCAAGAGACCTAGCTTATTGTTATGCCCAATCACGATGGTCAAAATATGTATCTACCAGGGCTCGAAACTGGGACCTTCCTCAAATCACGATGGACAAAATATGTATCTACCAGGGCTCGAACCTGGGACATTCCGCGTGTAAAGCGGACGTGATAACCACTACACTATAGATACGTAGTAAAGCTGAGTTTTCCAAGAGAACTAGCTTATTTTTATGCCTAATCACGATGGTCAAAACATGTATCTTATGGGCCTCGAACCTGGGACCTTCCGCGTGTTAGCCGGACGTGATAACCACTACACCACAGATACGTAGTAATGCTGAAATTTCCAAGAGACCTAGCTTTTTTATGCCCAATCACGATGGACAAAACATGTATCCACCCGGGCTGGAACCTGGGACATTCCGCGTGTCAAGCGGACGTGATAACCACTACACCATAGTTAGGTAGTTATAATGATTTTTCCAAGAGACCTAGCTTATTTTTATGCCCAATCACGATGGACAAAACATGTTTCTACCAGGGTTCGAACCTAGGACCTTCCGCGTCTTAAGCGGACGTGATAACCACTACACTATAGATACATAGTAATACTGAGTTTTCCAAGAGATCTAGGTAACTATTATATCCAATCACGATGGTCAAAACATGTATCTAAAGAGGCTCGAACCTGGGACCTTCCGCGTGTCAAGCGGACGTGACAACCACTACACCATAGTTAGGTACTTATAATGAGTTTTCCAAGAGACCTAGCTTATTGTTATGCCCAATCACGATGGTCAAAATATGTATCTACCAGGGCTCGAAACTGGGACCTTCCTCAAATCACGATGGACAAAATATGTATCTACCAGGGCTCGAACCTGGGACATTCCGCGTGTAAAGCGGACGTGATAACCACTACACTATAGATACGTAGTAAAGCTGAGTTTTCCAAGAGAACTAGCTTATTTTTATGCCTAATCACGATGGTCAAAACATGTATCTTATGGGCCTCGAACCTGGGACCTTCCGCGTGTTAGCCGGACGTGATAACCACTACACCACAGATACGTAGTAATGCTGAAATTTCCAAGAGACCTAGCTTTTTTATGCCCAATCACGATGGACAAAACATGTATCCACCCGGGCTGGAACCTGGGACATTCCGCGTGTCAAGCGGACGTGATAACCACTACACCATAGTTAGGTAGTTATAATGATTTTTCCAAGAGACCTAGCTTATTTTTATGCCCAATCACGATGGACAAAACATGTTTCTACCAGGGTTCGAACCTAGGACCTTCCGCGTCTTAAGCGGACGTGATAACCACTACACTATAGATACATAGTAATACTGAGTTTTCCAAGAGATCTAGGTAACTATTATATCCAATCACGATGGTCAAAACATGTATCTAAAGAGGCTCGAACCTGGGACCTTCCGCGTGTCAAGCGGACGTGACAACCACTACACCATAGTTAGGTACTTATAATGAGTTTTCCAAGAGACCTAGCTTATTGTTATGCCCAATCACGATGGTCAAAATATGTATCTACCAGGGCTCGAAACTGGGACCTTCCTCAAATCACGATGGACAAAATATGTATCTACCAGGGCTCGAACCTGGGACATTCCGCGTGTAAAGCGGACGTGATAACCACTACACTATAGATACGTAGTAAAGCTGAGTTTTCCAAGAGAACTAGCTTATTTTTATGCCTAATCACGATGGTCAAAACATGTATCTTATGGGCCTCGAACCTGGGACCTTCCGCGTGTTAGCCGGACGTGATAACCACTACACCATAGATACGTAGTAATGCTGAAATTTCCAAGAGACCTAGCTTTTTTATGCCCAATCACGATGGACAAAACATGTATCCACCCGGGCTGGAACCTGGGACATTCCGCGTGTCAAGCGGACGTGATAACCACTACACCATAGTTAGGTAGTTATAATGATTTTTCCAAGAGACCTAGCTTATTTTTATGCCCAATCACGATGGACAAAACATGTTTCTACCAGGGTTCGAACCTAGGACCTTCCGCGTCTTAAGCGGACGTGATAACCACTACACTATAGATACATAGTAATACTGAGTTTTCCAAGAGATCTAGGTAACTATTATATCCAATCACGATGGTCAAAACATGTATCTAAAGAGGCTCGAACCTGGGACCTTCCGCGTGTCAAGCGGACGTGACAACCACTACACCATAGTTAGGTACTTATAATGAGTTTTCCAAGAGACCTAGCTTATTGTTATGCCCAATCACGATGGTCAAAATATGTATCTACCAGGGCTCGAAACTGGGACCTTCCTCAAATCACGATGGACAAAATATGTATCTACCAGGGCTCGAACCTGGGACATTCCGCGTGTAAAGCGGACGTGATAACCACTACACTATAGATACGTAGTAAAGCTGAGTTTTCCAAGAGAACTAGCTTATTTTTATGCCTAATCACGATGGTCAAAACATGTATCTTATGGGCCTCGAACCTGGGACCTTCCGCGTGTTAGCCGGACGTGATAACCACTACACCACAGATACGTAGTAATGCTGAAATTTCCAAGAGACCTAGCTTTTTTATGCCCAATCACGATGGACAAAACATGTATCCACCCGGGCTGGAACCTGGGACATTCCGCGTGTCAAGCGGACGTGATAACCACTACACCATAGTTAGGTAGTTATAATGATTTTTCCAAGAGACCTAGCTTATTTTTATGCCCAATCACGATGGACAAAACATGTTTCTACCAGGGTTCGAACCTAGGACCTTCCGCGTCTTAAGCGGACGTGATAACCACTACACTATAGATACATAGTAATACTGAGTTTTCCAAGAGATCTAGGTAACTATTATATCCAATCACGATGGTCAAAACATGTATCTAAAGAGGCTCGAACCTGGGACCTTCCGCGTGTCAAGCGGACGTGACAACCACTACACCATAGTTAGGTACTTATAATGAGTTTTCCAAGAGACCTAGCTTATTGTTATGCCCAATCACGATGGTCAAAATATGTATCTACCAGGGCTCGAAACTGGGACCTTCCTCAAATCACGATGGACAAAATATGTATCTACCAGGGCTCGAACCTGGGACATTCCGCGTGTAAAGCGGACGTGATAACCACTACACTATAGATACGTAGTAAAGCTGAGTTTTCCAAGAGAACTAGCTTATTTTTATGCCTAATCACGATGGTCAAAACATGTATCTTATGGGCCTCGAACCTGGGACCTTCCGCGTGTTAGCCGGACGTGATAACCACTACACCACAGATACGTAGTAATGCTGAAATTTCCAAGAGACCTAGCTTTTTTATGCCCAATCACGATGGACAAAACATGTATCCACCCGGGCTGGAACCTGGGACATTCCGCGTGTCAAGCGGACGTGATAACCACTACACCATAGTTAGGTAGTTATAATGATTTTTCCAAGAGACCTAGCTTATTTTTATGCCCAATCACGATGGACAAAACATGTTTCTACCAGGGTTCGAACCTAGGACCTTCCGCGTCTTAAGCGGACGTGATAACCACTACACTATAGATACATAGTAATACTGAGTTTTCCAAGAGATCTAGGTAACTATTATATCCAATCACGATGGTCAAAACATGTATCTAAAGAGGCTCGAACCTGGGACCTTCCGCGTGTCAAGCGGACGTGACAACCACTACACCATAGTTAGGTACTTATAATGAGTTTTCCAAGAGACCTAGCTTATTGTTATGCCCAATCACGATGGTCAAAATATGTATCTACCAGGGCTCGAAACTGGGACCTTCCTCAAATCACGATGGACAAAATATGTATCTACCAGGGCTCGAACCTGGGACATTCCGCGTGTAAAGCGGACGTGATAACCACTACACTATAGATACGTAGTAAAGCTGAGTTTTCCAAGAGAACTAGCTTATTTTTATGCCTAATCACGATGGTCAAAACATGTATCTTATGGGCCTCGAACCTGGGACCTTCCGCGTGTTAGCCGGACGTGATAACCACTACACCACAGATACGTAGTAATGCTGAAATTTCCAAGAGACCTAGCTTTTTTATGCCCAATCACGATGGACAAAACATGTATCCACCCGGGCTGGAACCTGGGACATTCCGCGTGTCAAGCGGACGTGATAACCACTACACCATAGTTAGGTAGTTATAATGATTTTTCCAAGAGACCTAGCTTATTTTTATGCCCAATCACGATGGACAAAACATGTTTCTACCAGGGTTCGAACCTAGGACCTTCCGCGTCTTAAGCGGACGTGATAACCACTACACTATAGATACATAGTAATACTGAGTTTTCCAAGAGATCTAGGTAACTATTATATCCAATCACGATGGTCAAAACATGTATCTAAAGAGGCTCGAACCTGGGACCTTCCGCGTGTCAAGCGGACGTGACAACCACTACACCATAGTTAGGTACTTATAATGAGTTTTCCAAGAGACCTAGCTTATTGTTATGCCCAATCACGATGGACAAAACATGTATCTACCAGGGTTCGAACCTAGGACCTTCCGCGTCTTAAGCGGACGTGATAACCACTACACTATAGATACGTAGTAATACTGAGTTTTCCAAGAGATCTAGGTAACTATTATATCCAATCACGATGGTCAAAACATGTATCTAAAGAGGCTCGAACCTGGGACCTTCCGCGTGTCAAGCGGACGTGACAACCACTACACCATAGTTAGGTACTTATAATGAGTTTTCCAAGAGACCTAGCTTATTGTTATGCCCAATCACGATGGACAAAACATGTATCTACCAGGGCTCGAACCTGGGACATTCCGCGTGTAAAGCGGACGTGATAACCACTACACTATAGATACGTAGTAAAGCTGAGTTTTCCAAGAGAACTAGCTTATTTTTATGCCTAATCACGATGGTCAAAACATGTATCTTATGGGCCTCGAACCTGGGACCTTCCGCGTGTTAGCCGGACGTGATAACCACTACACCATAGATACGTAGTAATGCTGAAATTTCCAAGAGACCTAGCTTTTTTATGCCCAATCACGATGGACAAAACATGTATCCACCCGGGCTGGAACCTGGGACATTCCGCGTGTCAAGCGGACGTGATAACCACTACACCATAGTTAGGTAGTTATAATGATTTTTCCAAGAGACCTAGCTTATTTTTATGCCCAATCACGATGGACAAAACATGTTTCTACCAGGGTTCGAACCTAGGACCTTCCGCGTCTTAAGCGGACGTGATAACCACTACACTATAGATACATAGTAATACTGAGTTTTCCAAGAGATCTAGGTAACTATTATATCCAATCACGATGGTCAAAACATGTATCTAAAGAGGCTCGAACCTGGGACCTTCCGCGTGTCAAGCGGACGTGACAACCACTACACCATAGTTAGGTACTTATAATGAGTTTTCCAAGAGACCTAGCTTATTGTTATGCCCAATCACGATGGTCAAAATATGTATCTACCAGGGCTCGAAACTGGGACCTTCCTCAAATCACGATGGACAAAATATGTATCTACCAGGGCTCGAACCTGGGACATTCCGCGTGTAAAGCGGACGTGATAACCACTACACTATAGATACGTAGTAAAGCTGAGTTTTCCAAGAGAACTAGCTTATTTTTATGCCTAATCACGATGGTCAAAACATGTATCTTATGGGCCTCGAACCTGGGACCTTCCGCGTGTTAGCCGGACGTGATAACCACTACACCACAGATACGTAGTAATGCTGAAATTTCCAAGAGACCTAGCTTTTTTATGCCCAATCACGATGGACAAAACATGTATCCACCCGGGCTGGAACCTGGGACATTCCGCGTGTCAAGCGGACGTGATAACCACTACACCATAGTTAGGTAGTTATAATGATTTTTCCAAGAGACCTAGCTTATTTTTATGCCCAATCACGATGGACAAAACATGTTTCTACCAGGGTTCGAACCTAGGACCTTCCGCGTCTTAAGCGGACGTGATAACCACTACACTATAGATACATAGTAATACTGAGTTTTCCAAGAGATCTAGGTAACTATTATATCCAATCACGATGGTCAAAACATGTATCTAAAGACGCTCGAACCTGGGACCTTCCGCGTGTCAAGCGGACGTGACAACCACTACACCATAGTTAGGTACTTATAATGAGTTTTCCAAGAGACCTAGCTTATTGTTATGCCCAATCACGATGGACAAAACATGTATCTACCAGGGTTCGAACCTAGGACCTTCCGCGTCTTAAGCGGACGTGATAACCACTACACTATAGATACGTAGTAATACTGAGTTTTCCAAGAGATCTAGGTAACTAGTATATCCAATCACGATGGTCAAAACATGTATCTAAAGAGGCTCGAACCTGGGACCTTCCGCGTGTCAAGCGGACGTGACAACCACTACACCATAGTTAGGTACTTATAATGAGTTTTCCAAGAGACCTAGCTTATTGTTATGCCCAATCACGATGGTCAAAATATGTATCTACCAGGGCTCGAAACTGGGACCTTCCTCAAATCACGATGGACAAAATATGTATCTACCAGGGCTCGAACCTGGGACATTCCGCGTGTAAAGCGGACGTGATAACCACTACACTATAGATACGTAGTAAAGCTGAGTTTTCCAAGAGAACTAGCTTATTTTTATGCCTAATCACGATGGTCAAAACATGTATCTTATGGGCCTCGAACCTGGGACCTTCCGCGTGTTAGCCGGACGTGATAACCACTACACCACAGATACGTAGTAATGCTGAAATTTCCAAGAGACCTAGCTTTTTTATGCCCAATCACGATGGACAAAACATGTATCCACCCGGGCTGGAACCTGGGACATTCCGCGTGTCAAGCGGACGTGATAACCACTACACCATAGTTAGGTAGTTATAATGATTTTTCCAAGAGACCTAGCTTATTTTTATGCCCAATCACGATGGACAAAACATGTTTCTAACAGGGTTCGAACCTAGGACCTTCCGCGTCTTAAGCGGACGTGATAACCACTACACTATAGATACATAGTAATACTGAGTTTTCCAAGAGATCTAGGTAACTATTATATCCAATCACGATGGTCAAAACATGTATCTAAAGAGGCTCGAACCTGGGACCTTCCGCGTGTCAAGCGGACGTGACAACCACTACACCATAGTTAGGTACTTATAATGAGTTTTCCAAGAGACCTAGCTTATTGTTATGCCCAATCACGATGGACAAAACATGTATCTACCAGGGTTCGAACCTAGGACCTTCCGCGTCTTAAGCGGACGTGATAACCACTACACTATAGATACATAGTAATACTGAGTTTTCCAAGAGATCTAGGTAACTATTATATCCAATCACGATGGTCAAAACATGTATCTAAAGAGGCTCGAACCTGGGACCTTCCGCGTGTCAAGCGGACGTGACAACCACTACACCATAGTTAGGTACTTATAATGAGTTTTCCAAGAGACCTAGCTTATTGTTATGCCCAATCACGATGGTCAAAATATGTATCTACCAGGGCTCGAAACTGGGACCTTCCTCAAATCACGATGGACAAAATATGTATCTACCAGGGCTCGAACCTGGGACATTCCGCGTGTAAAGCGGACGTGATAACCACTACACTATAGATACGTAGTAAAGCTGAGTTTTCCAAGAGAACTAGCTTATTTTTATGCCTAATCACGATGGTCAAAACATGTATCTTATGGGCCTCGAACCTGGGACCTTCCGCGTGTTAGCCGGACGTGATAACCACTACACCACAGATACGTAGTAATGCTGAAATTTCCAAGAGACCTAGCTTTTTTATGCCCAATCACGATGGACAAAACATGTATCCACCCGTGCTGGAACCTGGGACATTCCGCGTGTCAAGCGGACGTGATAACCACTACACCATAGTTAGGTAGTTATAATGATTTTTCCAAGAGACCTAGCTTATTTTTATGCCCAATCACGATGGACAAAACATGTTTCTACCAGGGTTCGAACCTAGGACCTTCCGCGTCTTAAGCGGACGTGATAACCACTACACTATAGATACATAGTAATACTGAGTTTTCCAAGAGATCTAGGTAACTAGTATATCCAATCACGATGGTCAAAACATGTATCTAAAGAGGCTCGAACCTGGGACCTTCCGCGTGTCAAGCGGACGTGACAACCACTACACCATAGTTAGGTACTTATAATGAGTTTTCCAAGAGACCTAGCTTATTGTTATGCCCAATCACGATGGTCAAAATATGTATCTACCAGGGCTCGAAACTGGGACCTTCCTCAAATCACGATGGACAAAATATGTATCTACCAGGGCTCGAACCTGGGACATTCCGCGTGTAAAGCGGACGTGATAACCACTACACTATAGATACGTAGTAAAGCTGAGTTTTCCAAGAGAACTAGCTTATTTTTATGCCTAATCACGATGGTCAAAACATGTATCTTATGGGCCTCGAACCTGGGACCTTCCGCGTGTTAGCCGGACGTGATAACCACTACACCACAGATACGTAGTAATGCTGAAATTTCCAAGAGACCTAGCTTTTTTATGCCCAATCACGATGGACAAAACATGTATCCACCCGGGCTGGAACCTGGGACATTCCGCGTGTCAAGCGGACGTGATAACCACTACACCATAGTTAGGTAGTTATAATGATTTTTCCAAGAGACCTAGCTTATTTTTATGCCCAATCACGATGGACAAAACATGTTTCTACCAGGGTTCGAACCTAGGACCTTCCGCGTCTTAAGCGGACGTGATAACCACTACACTATAGATACATAGTAATACTGAGTTTTCCAAGAGATCTAGGTAACTATTATATCCAATCACGATGGTCAAAACATGTATCTAAAGAGGCTCGAACCTGGGACCTTCCGCGTGTCAAGCGGACGTGACAACCACTACACCATAGTTAGGTACTTATAATGAGTTTTCCAAGAGACCTAGCTTATTGTTATGCCCAATCACGATGGTCAAAATATGTATCTACCAGGGCTCGAAACTGGGACCTTCCTCAAATCACGATGGACAAAATATGTATCTTCCAGGGCTCGAACCTGGGACATTCCGCGTGTAAAGCGGACGTGATAACCACTACACTATAGATACGTAGTAAAGCTGAGTTTTCCAAGAGAACTAGCTTATTTTTATGCCTAATCACGATGGTCAAAACATGTATCTTATGGGCCTCGAACCTGGGACCTTCCGCGTGTTAGCCGGACGTGATAACCACTACACCACAGATACGTAGTAATGCTGAAATTTCCAAGAGACCTAGCTTTTTTATGCCCAATCACGATGGACAAAACATGTATCCACCCGGGCTGGAACCTGGGACATTCCGCGTGTCAAGCGGACGTGATAACCACTACACCATAGTTAGGTAGTTATAATGATTTTTCCAAGAGACCTAGCTTATTTTTATGCCCAATCACGATGGACAAAACATGTTTCTACCAGGGTTCGAACCTAGGACCTTCCGCGTCTTAAGCGGACGTGATAACCACTACACTATAGATACATAGTAATACTGAGTTTTCCAAGAGATCTAGGTAACTATTATATCCAATCACGATGGTCAAAACATGTATCTAAAGAGGCTCGAACCTGGGACCTTCCGCGTGTCAAGCGGACGTGACAACCACTACACCATAGTTAGGTACTTATAATGAGTTTTCCAAGAGACCTAGCTTATTGTTATGCCCAATCACGATGGTCAAAATATGTATCTACCAGGGCTCGAAACTGGGACCTTCCTCAAATCACGATGGACAAAATATGTATTCACCAGGGCTCGAACCTGGGACATTTCGCGTGTGTAAAGCGGACGTGATAACCACTACACTATAGATACGTAGTAAGCTGAGTTTTCCAAGAGAACTAGCTTATTTTTATGCCTAATCACGATGGTCAAAACAGTATCTTATGGGCCTCGAACCTGGGACCTTCGCGTGTTAGCGGACGTGATAACCCCACTAACCATAGATACTAGTAATGCTGAAATTTCCAAGAGACCTAGCTTTTTATGCCCAATCACGATGGACAAAACATGTATCCACCGGGCTGGAACCTGGGGATTTCCGCGTGTCAAGCGGACGTGATAACCACTACACCATAGTTAGGTAGTTATAATGATTTTTCCAAGAGACCTAGCTTATTTTATGCCCAATCACGATGGACAAAACATGTTTCTACCAGGGTTCGAACCTAGGACCTTCCGCGTCTTAAGCGGACGTGATAACCACTACACTATAGATACATAGTAATACTGAGTTTCCAAGAGATCTAGGTAACTATTATATCCAATCACGATGGTCAAACATGTATCTAAAGAGGCTCGAACCTGGGACCTTCCGCGTGTCAAGCGGGACGTGACCACCACTACACCATAGTTAGGTACTTATAATGATTTTCAAGAGACCTAGCTTATTGTTATGCCCAATCCGATGGTCAAAATATGTATCTACAGGGCTCGAAACTGGGACCTTCCTCAAATCACGATGGAAAAATATGTATCTACCAGGGCTCGAACCTGGGACATTCCGCGTGTAAAGCGGACGTGATTAGAATCAAGACTTAAAAAGTATCGATAAGACTGAGGTTATCACTTGACTTAAGGTTCAGATATTAATTTTTCTTTTTAATTGAAATGCTTAAGAAAAAACAACGTTCCATTACCGTTTTCCGTTGGAATACTTATTTTACTGGTAATCAATTTCAAAAATTTACTTATCTCGGGTTTTCGGGCACAATTCCATTCCCCAAAACATTTTATCATTCATTAATTACTTTTGAGAGAGTACGTGTATGACTTTGAGTTTTAAAAGGTTCCCCCCATTTGTGCCCGGCATGCTTCGCAGTGGAACAGTTGAAAACAATGGCGGAAAATTAAGTAGGGACATTTAGATTTTTACTCGTGGTTATGCAAAATGATGTGATGTCTAGTGTACTTCAGTCAACATCATACTGTTCATTCTCATAGCTCAGGACATGATTAATGCTACTCACCTATTTCTCTCTCTAGTTTCTAACAATGGTTAGAGACTATTCAGTGCCGCTGGTCGCACATGATGATATTTCAACTACAGTTTCATACTCAGTTTACATCAATTCTACGTGGTCGCACTATTAGCGGGTTAAGCACTATTTGTTCTGGACATGTCTCGAAAGGGTGCTTGTTGTAACTTTTTAAAGCAGTGTTGCCAATGTGTGGGTAATCTCTCACATCGTGGGAAATTAGGTTTGGTGTTAGGCTCTGTGGGGAAAAGGTAATATTTTTCCCAAATCGATCAAATGTCGCAATTTTCCTGTTAAAGGGTTAATAGTGCAGACTGTGCAGTTAAAATTAGTGTATTTTCCAAAATTTTGTCGGTTTAATAAATTCAAGCGACATTTTGAAATAAATTCGGTGATTTTAAAGTTTGTCAAAGCCATGCGGAGTGATATTCCATATTAAGCTTAGTAGGAAAAATAGTCCAGATAAATATGACTGTAAAAAAGGGGGTGCGGGAAAAGAGTGAAATTTTAAAATCCACTTTCTAACATTGGCAACACTGATTTGAAAGTTCTGGTCATGGCTAACCAGACCGCTCATTCAGTTTTCTATTGTTTTAAAGCTTATTTTGACACGTTATCTCTCAAAAGTAATTAATGTAATGATAAAAGTTTTTGGGGAATGAAATTGTGCCCGAAAACCCGAGATAAGTAAATTTTTGAAATTGATTACCTGTAAAATAAGTTATTCCAACGGAAAACGGTAATGGATCGTTGTTTTTTCTTAAGCATGCCTTTAAGTTTCAATTAAAAAGAAAAATTAATATCTGAATCTTAAGTCAAGTGATAACCTCAGTCTTATCGATACTTTTTTAGTCTTGATTCTAATCAAGACATTTTTGATTAATATCTGCAACTTCAGTCTTAATTGTTTATTAATTTATTTTAATGTTGAAACCGGGGTTTGATTTTAGCCATTATTTCATCGCGTATTCCCTCATACCATAGAATCGGCGCATTATTATTTAATTTCCGATTCCCTCATACCATAGAATCGGCATTATTATTAATTCCCGATGGTTTGACCAGAAATATACCAGATGTTCCAACGCAGATCATTCTTAAAGACTGTTTTAATGCCATTGTTCCAACAACATTTAAATACTTTCATGTTCAACATGAATGACTTTAAAGTATGTCTTATTCTGGCAGATGGTGAAATAAGCAATTTGTGGTAAACGTGACTATAAATAAACACTAAAACCTATAATTTGGGAAAGGTAGCAATATTTTGGTGGAAAAACATCCAATTTAGTAATATCGTTCTAAATGGGGAAATTTGATAATAATTTGAAAGCAACAAACAGGCGCAAGTTAAGTACAACATCGCTACTTTGGTACTGTTAGAGATTTTTATTTTTTGTGTATTTTGAAAAAGCTGGCATAAGCTACTTTAAGGTCCGCCCTCGTATTGACTTCTAGTTGGTTTCTGACTTTGGTATTGAAACATTGTAGGGTAGAATATTAGGTACCGTGTTAGGGCAGGCAATGAAACTGTTTAGCTTTAGCATTAGCATTGGAAATCTATATCTATATAATCAAAGTCCTGACTACTGACAGACTGACTGATAATCAACGCCCAGCCCAAACCGCTTGCCCTAGAAGCTGAAACTTTGCAGGAACGTTACTCATAAGTAGTAGGCGCGTACTAAGAAAGATTTTTCCAATCCGCCGCCATCTTAAAAAATGGCGCCCAGAAATGTAAAACACATTCTCTATGCAATAAAGTACGCGCGTTTCAACCCGATTTCACAAATATTTAGTACACTGGTTTTCCTTAAACCTTAAGACGGACTGAATGGTCTTTCAGGTTCGATTTGTCGCCATCTTTTAAAATGGCGCCCAAAATGTAAGAAAATATTCTCTATGCAATAAGGTCCGCGCGTTTCAACCGATTTCACCAATATTTTGTACACTGGTTTCCTTTAACCAATAGACGGGCTGAATGGTCTTTCGGGTTCGATTTGTTGCCATGTATTTAAATGGTGGCCTAAAATTTAAATCCCTTTATGTAATAATGTCCGCGTGAAAAGTAATAAAAAATATCTCCGACGGGGTGACGGACTGTGCCGAGTCCTTCGCTCCAGGGTGCTAAAAATTATTAGTCATCAGTAAAATCTAAACATTCTTTATATCATTTAGATGAAGTTCTTACTACACGCGAGCGACGCCGCGGGTAACGGCTAGTAAATATTTATTTATACTTATGAAATGAATGGTGAAATAACGTGTTGTCAGCTATTTAGGTCTTGAGTACAGTAATTTAATAACTATAAAAATTATGGTCAATAATTTTATTCAACTAAAGAGTTCTTTAATGAATAATATAATAACATTATCTGAATTTTGAAGTTAACTTTTGTTTAATAATTCCTCGTGAATCATTAAAGAATTAATAACATTGCGAATATTTATTTTTTGAGTATTTTAAAAGCTTTAAACACGTATTATGATGTTCTGTTAATGCACAAAAGATTTATTTTATGTACACTTTTGTTTTGTATAGCTGCATTAATTTACACAGCAATTTAATTTGGGCTTAAATTCCCATAATTGATCGTTATTAAATTATATTATTAAATTTTTTTTCTAGTAATATTTTTTGTTTTTCCATGTTTAGCTAATAGTTGCGTATTTTATAAGGCTTTATTCCTAGCTTCCGAAG
>JAEQBA010002231.1:0-72179 GCA_019434445.1 Phalangium opilio | reverse complement strand
GTTTTCGATGATGGAGTTTAGCCGGGGTCTCTCGATGATAGAGTCTAGCCGGGGTCTCTCGATGATAGAGTTTAGCCGGGGTCTCTCGATGATAGAGTTTAGCCGGGGTCTCTCGATGATAGAGTTTAGCCGGGGTCTCTCGATGATAGAGTTAGCCGGGGTCTCTCGATGATAGAGTTTAGCCGGGGTCTCTCGATGATAGAGTTTAGCCGGGGTCTCTCGATGATAGAGTTTAGCCGGGGTCTCTCGATGATAGAGTTTAGCCGGGGTCTCTCGATGATAGAGTTTAGCCGGGGTCTCTCGATGATATAGAGTTGGTAGCCGGGGTCTCTCGATGATAGAGTTTAGCCGGGGTCTCTCGATGATAGAGTTTAGCCGGGGTCTCTCGATGATAGAGTTTAGCCGGGGTCTCTCGATGATAGAGTTTAGCCGGGGTCTCTCGATGATAGAGTTTAGCCGGGGTCTCTCGATGATAGAGTTTAGCCGGGGTCTCTCGATGATAGAGTTTAGCCGGGGTCTCTCGATGATAGAGTTTAGCCGGGGTCTCTCGATGATAGAGTTTAGCCGGGGTCTCTCGATGATAGAGTTTAGCCGGGGTCTCTCGATGATAGAGTTAGCCGGGGCTCTCGATGATAGAGTTTAGCCGGGGTCTCTCGATGATAGAGTTTAGCCGGGGTCTCTCGATGATAGAGATGGGCGAGAGTATTAGGTTGGTGGAAGTTCTTTGAGATAAGTAGTGGTAGGGTTAGCGAGGATGGAATTTAGTGTTGGGGTGAGAAAAGTTAATGTTTTATAGGTGTTAACGGAAGTCGTAGATGGGCACAGTTAGCAAGGGTTATTATGGTGAAGTAATTGAAGAAGCATTCGTGTAATAATTGGTTCCCTTGTGTTTAGAATAAAGTGTGTTGAATAGAAACATTGCGAAAACCGTTGTCGAGGTAGTTTGAAACTTTAGTTAATTAATTTAAAAGTCAAAGAATACGTATTTTATTATGGTTTGCGTTTTTAAAAGTTGCGTCTCTTGTTAAGGACCTTTGTTAGGAATTTCAGTCATGATACTTGCGCATTGTAGTTTAAACGTTGATGGTGTTATTTTACGAGGAATAGTCGAATGTCTTTGCCGAACCATGCCAATGCCAATGATTGCGAGATTTAATCCGCATAGTTTAATTGAATCTTAGTTTAATTATTGAAGTTTTAATTTGAAAAGAATAAATTAGTTGAAAGAGTTAAATATTTGGTAATATAATTTAATATAGTGAAAGTAGTTATATATTTGAGAATATAATTTTAATTTGAAAAGAATAAAATCAGTTGATAGTAACATATTTGAGAATATAATTTAATATAGTGAACGTAGTTAGTATTAGTTAAAGAGATGATAAACATTGGCAATACTTGACGGTAAAGTGGTTTTGGTGGCAAAGACTTAGTTTCCTCGTAAGGTAGCCGTCTCGTTTAAGGGTTTCTTAGTAATCGCCCCTACTACATAGACTAAGCCTAGAAAGCCTACAAATCCTACATACACACCCACTCGCTAAGACGTGTCGTGCTGTAGTTGAGCAATATGCACCAAATGAACTCGAGGCACTCTGTGGTACGCGCTGAGCGCTCGCTCACGTAGACTTGACCCTTAGCTTCCTCACATCGTGAGTTCTTTGGTGCGCTCTCTATTAGTACGATGCCGATATAAGCGTTGTGGTTTCCCTTCCCATAGCCTTAGCGCTGAGCCGATCGAGGTACTCTGTTTCCCCGGTGCAGACCGCCATTTCCCGAACACTCTGACAGTCACTTCCTTGTGCCTATCAGTCTGTTCGGGAAATGGCGGTCTGCACCAGGTGAACTTGTACTTTCCCACCCACACCTAACTAATGTTTTCTTTTTAAGAATTTTTTAAAGTCTTTTTTGTCTCTTTTTTAAAGGGGCTATGCACCAGCCTGTTTCATGAAGTTCTATGTCTACTGGCCTCTACTAGTGTAAGTACTAAACTTTTTTTTATGTTTTTTTTTTATATTTTTCTAAGTTTTTCTCTCTTCTAGCAAAGGGATCTATGCACCAGACTGTTTCTTGATGTTTCATGCCTAATAGTCTCTAGTAATGTAAGTATTAATCTTTGTTTTTTTTTTATATAACTTTATTAACTATTCTTTCTTTCTAGGTATGCAAGAGACTGTTTCTCGATGAAGACTTCTTTATATTATTATTATTATTCTTGTACATATATATTATTCTTGTACTTCTGATATATATATATTATACTTGCTTGTCTATTTACTTACTCATCGGGGTTACCCCGTCCGTCATACATACATACTTATTTTTTTCTAGGTATGCACCAGACTGTTTCTCGATGAAGACTTCTTTACATTATTATATATATTATTATTATTATTCTTGTACATATATATTATACTTGTACTATACTTGTTCATTACTTAATAAAGCTTCTGATATATAATTTATACTTGCTTGTCTATTTACTTAGTCATCGGGGTGACCCGCCCGTCATACATATATGTTACATCATTCCAACTCTTTCAAGGTATGCACCAGACTGTTCCTTGATGTCTCGAGTCAACTAGCCTGTAGTACTCACCAGTCGCTGTGCACCATGAATACTTCTTTACTTGTTCTGTTGCTTGTTCATTACTTATAAAGCTTTTATATATATACTACAATTGCTTGCTCATTTACTCATGGGGGTTACCCGCCAGTCTTACAATGCCTTCTCTACCTACATATCTATACGCATGTAACGCTTGCAACTCTCAATCAATCGCACACATACACAATGCCTTGTCTCGATGAATACTTCTTACCTATATTATACTGTATACTACTTGTTCATTACTTAACATACAATATTACTATTGCTTGCTTATTTATCGAGATGACCCGCCTGTCTCACTATATATATCTATACACATGTAACGCTACTCACCTCTATTACAACTACATGCTTAACATACACTCTCACTCTGCATCTGTCTATCCATCCAACTATCTATCTCGCAATCATTCTCTCTCTCACACACACTGTCTATCTATCTATCATTTTCTCACTATCTATCATCGTCGTCTACCGACCTAACCGTTACCATACTACTCGCTACTTCCTTCCATACGCTACTCTCTTACTACATCACGCGCCGCCATCTGGCTCCCACTTGGATTACACGCCTCAGACATTCCTCACCACACATAGATGGCGCCACTACCTTCCACTTTCATAATACTTCTTCTAATAACCAGCTTTCATACACTCTCTCTGCCTTCCACTTGGATTACAACACGTCGATACGCGCCTCAGACACTCTTCCAATCTCACTCAGGCTACGTACATCATCAACACGCTCACTTTCTGCCTTCCGTTCGGATTACGACATGGCACTACCCATGTCGGACATTATCACAAGAACGCCCAAGCTTAACCTCATCTCAACCTCACACCTTCCACGTTTTCTGCCTTCAGTTCGGATTACGAGATAGCACTACCCATCTCAGGCATATTTTTCACACACTGCTCCTCAGCGGGACTAGAACGTACAACCTTTCAATCGTTTTTACCGACTGAGCCACGGAACCCACACAACAACACATTCACGTCTCAGCCACGCTTTCTGCCTTCCGTTCGGATTACGAGATAGCACTACCCATCTCAGACATATTTTTCACACACTCCTCCTCACCGGGACTCAACCTCTCGCTCCGGGTTACAGCCGTTTTACCGACTAAGCCACGGAACCCACACTCAACCACTAAGTTCATCTTCCGTCTTCCACAAACTCTGTCTTCCGTTCGGATTACGACATGGCACTACCATTCTCAGACATTTTCATATTGACAACTCTCAGAGCCACAAGAACGCCCAAGCTTAACCTCACACCTTCCACGTTTTCTGCCTTCCGTTTGGATTACGAGATAGCACTACCCATCTCAGACATATTTTTCACATACTCCTCTCAGCGGGACCCGAACGTACAACCTCTCAAGTGAAAGGTAGTGGCGCCATCTATGTGTGGGTGAGGAATTTTTACTGACTGAGCCACGGAACCCACACAACAACACCTTCCACGCCTTCTGCCTTCCGTTCGGATTACGAGATGGCACTACCCATCTCAGACATATGCATTTTCACGACTATCGTCCCCATCGTGACTCGAACTAACAACCTCTCGTTCCGTGTTACAGTCGTTCTAACCACTGAACCACGGAACCCACACCATCTCACACTCGCAGATAATCCTTACACCTCACACCTTCCCCTCCCACACACTCTGCCTTCCGTTCGGATTACGAGATGGCACTACCCATCTCAGACATACGCATTTTCACGACTATCGTCCCCACTGGGACTCGAACGTACAACCTCTCGTTCCGTGTTACAGTCGTTCTAACCACTGAACCACGGAACCCACACCATCTCACACTCGCAGATAATCCTTACACCTCACACCTTCCCCTCCCACACACTCTGCCTTCCGTTTGGATTACGAGATGGCACTACCCATCTCAGACATATGCATTTTAACGACTATAGTCCCCACCGGGACTCGAACGTACAACCTCTCGCTCCGGGTTACAACCGTTCTACCGACTGAACCACGGAGCCCACACACGCTAATCTCAACCGTCCTTCTTTCACACAATCTGCCTTCCGTTTGGATAACGAGATGGCACTACCCATCTCAGACATATTTTAACTCACTCGTCCTCACCGGGACTCGAACGTACAACCTCGCGCTCCGGGTTACAACCGTTTTACCGACTGAACCACGGAGCCCACACACGCTCATCTCAACCGTCCTTCTTCCACCAAAGAGAATATAGCAGAGGAGTGGAACCTCCCCCGCTCCACAAGCGTAAATAGTTATGTCTCGCCTAAATTATACTAGCGGTACGAGGGAGTTTCCGGCTCAGTCGCGCCACCTACGATATCATTTAATGTCTCAAACGAAAATGCCTCGGTACTGCGCGTTGAAGATGCGCGGTAGAAAAGAGTGACAAGTTTTGCCCCATTTTCCACTCCTCCCCTATATTCTCTTTGCTTCCTCACAATCTGCCTTCCGTTTGGATTACGAGATGGCATTACCCATCGCAATCACGCTATTTCATTTCGACACAACTCCCCCCCCCCGCCCTTCTACTCCGTGCCGTCAAAAAGAATATACCAAGAGGAGCAGAAACTTAGGAATAGGCACCGACTCTGCATTTCGAGAAACTAGTTCCGGTTGTTCACGTCACCGTGTCGTCTACTTAAAATCTATCTTTTGTACGTCAACGGTCCACCCAGAGATCACCCTTAGCCACCACCAAAATTAAGCAGTCGACATAATTTAACCAATAAAAGGCGTCGCTACTTAGCCAATCAACAAAAACCGGACTTAGTTACTACAAAACCGTGGCCGGGCTTTTCTGCTCCTCTTTGGTGCCGTGCCGTCATGCCTTCGCCGCCGCTATCACCAAGTCCATCCACTTCGTTGCTGTCATCTTTGACTTCAATTTCCCGTGTTCCAACTCCCTCAGTCAACCCTTTTGCACCATCCTATCCGGCGCCTGCAACAACCAAACATATACCAACTTATCACGCTTCCCTGATTACACCACCCTTTCATTTATACCTTCGGTTCACTATCGTTAAACCTTCCATATCGCCCTTTATCGACGTCCCTACCACTCGGTAACCGTTGTTACGTGCTGCCACGCAACGCCATTGTACTTCAATGCCTAATAGTCTGCTAGCACCATCTCTCTCGTGACGTCACAAAATTCTAAACCTACTTTTATCAGAACGATTGCTTTACACTTCCGTACTACGGCACGACTTTCGCCTCAAGGTGCGAAATATTGCCTTTCAAAAACCCGACTCCATCCCCTACCCTCGAAAAAGCTGCTCCAACACCATTCACCAGTGCGTGTCGTCTGCAAAACGAAACCAGTGCATAATTAGGATACTTAATGTATCTACCTTTCATTTTAATTGCTACGTGCACTACGGACCAAAACCCAATTTCATTGCCAAACTGCACCAGGTAATTATAAATTTGCCCATTTATCCTGTCCCATCTCACTCTACTCATCCAAGTCACAGAGTCAACTTCAAGCGTATCACCATTTCCGCTCCATCACTTTCATTCGACATGTCGCCTGCCATCTAAAACCTACTAATGACATAAATAATCGTAATTAATTACTGTGTTCAACACTAACGTAACTAAACTTTTCTCGTGTCACCCTTCCCCCCTTGCCGTTTATATCAAATTTATTTCGCAAAATCAATCGTCAACAACCAAACAGCCAATATTATAAATACTATTTGAACCGACAACGCTTAATAATAAACAATACTATTCTACATAGTACACTTAAATTCAAAATAAAACTCAATTACATTTTCAAACATTTCATTTTCTACTGAATATTTTTACATTAAACTTTGCGCTTTTTAAAATCGCGACAGATTTAAATTCCACACTCAAACTTATTTACATACACTCACTAAACGTCATAGCAAATTAAATTCAAATACTATCAACTGCCTTGATTCAATTCCGTCAAAACGCCATTTCTTCCTGGTTACGACTTCTGCCTTCGTCAATATTACCGCTTCTTCGAACCACCCACTACAATAAAGGGAAAAATATTAATCATCAAATATTCATTTCACATCACCGCAATCAACATACGCCTCTTACCAATATCAGCTACCGCTAACTCGTCAAACCTGTAAAATAAGCAACAATTACACCACAACATTACAATACCAAAATATAAAAAACCTAAACATTACACAAAAAAGAAAGCCGCGCGCTGATGATCAAACTCGCCCGAAACGCGCGCGCCGATAATTCAACACGCCCGAAACGAGCGCGCCGATAATTCAACACGCCCGAACAATCGACAAGTGCAAATCCCTAATAAAAACGCTAAAACTACACTTCAAATCCACAAGCAAATTACAAATCTATTCAATTCCTTACTAAAAACCATCAACGTCACTACCAACGAATCTTCGCCCCCAATGACGCTTCAAGCAACTACCTACTTCCGCCTGAAATAATAAAATAAATTATATAATTTAATATCATAACAAAAACGCTTCAAATTATACTTTCTCCAAAACGTTCTTCAAAACACTTTCAGATCGTCCTACTCCCGTTTAAGTCTATCCACACAGCCTCTTACGTCCTCCTCCGATTAAAATATATATATACAATGAAATCAAAAACAATAGAAAAAAATATTCAAAAATACTACCCTTCCTGTTGCGAAAGTCCAAACATTTAACAACTTCGTCTTGCGCGGCCTACTCTTCAAACGCCCATTGTCCAAAGGTCCTAACCCCTCTTTCGTTTCCTCGGCTCTTCTTTTCCTGACTCGCTTTTACCCTTTTCGATTCTGCGCTCCTTTAAAACTAAACGTTGTAGACACCGAGGCTTTCGAGGAATAACGTCGTAACTAACGCATCTCTTCTTCCGCGAGCAATAGTGTCCTACTTCGGTTCTGCTTCAACAAAATTAAAAATCGTATCACTTTCGTATCAAGTTCAAACAAATTAATAAAATTTAAACTTACAAACGCACCGCCAACTCTACTCTCTCTTCCTCGCAGCCTTGGCCTTTCACATTTCAAATCTCCATACTTTTTCACCTCACCTGAGACAACTTTGGACAGTGTACTTTTCTACATACCTCCCCTTAGGTAGTGCTACGAAATAATAATAATAATAACTACAGCTTCAAAAACACCTGTTACGAAGCAACACTCAACTCACGCCCGCCTCATCGCTCATAGTATAATCAAGTAACACTGATACGCATTCGGCCTTTCTTTCTCCACTCCTTCAATGATCCAAACACTATGGTCCAAATTGAACCACACATTAATAATTTAAACACTTGCTATAAACACTCAAATACGTCCGTCGAAGAGACAACACTTCCGCTTCCCATCCATATACCTTCCAAACAACGACCTAAGTCAACCGTCGACATGACTGCAAACCTAAAAAATTGAACCATACATTAATAATTTAAACACATTCTATAAACGGTCAAATACTTCAGTCGAAGAGACACCACTTCCGCTTCCCATCTACCATCCAAACAACGACCTAAGCCAACCGTCAACATGACTGCAAACCTAAAAAATTTGAACCATACATTAATAATTTAAACAAATTCTATAAACGGTCAAATACTTCAATCCAAGAGACACCACTTCCGCTTCCCATCTACCATCCGAACAACGACCTAAGTCAACCGTCGACATGACTGCAAACCTAACAAATTGAGCCATACATAAATAATTTAAACACATCCTATAAACGGTCAAATACTTCAATCCAAGAGACACCACTTCCGCTTCCCATCTACCATCCGAACAACGACCTAAGTCAACCGTCGACATGACTGCAAACCTAACAAATTGAACCATACATTAATAATTTAAACACATTCTATAAACGCTCAAATACTTCAATCGAAGAGACACCACTTCCGCTTCCCATTTACCATCCGAACAACGACCTAAGTCAACCGTCAACTTGCCTGGCGATATCTTTTTCACTTTCAACAAGGAAAAAAAGTTTTTTTAAAACATCTCAAAAATCATTACTGCCCCTCACGCTGCTGTGACAATTGCACTAATCAAATGGCTGCAACGAAATGAAACAAATTACTTTTCAAACATTTCACATCAATTTCAAACTACAATTATCGTAAGCCAAACACAATCACTCTCACATTCGTACTTTGTTTAGAAAACTAAATGTTATCAAACCATACACCTTTATCTCACCATCGCAATAACCAACGGATTATATCGTCTCACTCCTTTAACTGTAAACAAATCTTTCAATTTTATCAACAACAATAAATACTAACTCCCTCGAATTTCAAATGAAGAAATAAAATACTCTCCATTCATTTAAGGGATACAAACAGCCAAAACTCAACGACGCGACACCGGTTCAGTCTTCATTCCCCTTTACAATTAGTCATGCTACGAAACATATCGCCCACTTAATTATAACACTTTTTTGTAATATGCGACGTGTGTTTCCCCCTTTTAACTCCAAATCTATGTTAAAGTCTTTAACTCTAATCCCGCGCCTCTTCCATCACTTAAAACCACATTTCAACCCCTTACTAATCCCCTTCAAAAAAATATTATAAATAACTATACATTAGGCACCGTTACGATACTATCTTCTTCAAATAATATTCCTTCCATAGCAACACTTAATCGCTATAGGATCGCGAATTCTCCATTTCCAGACGCCCTATAACACCATACTGCACTTTTTGTAAAAACAAAGTCAACTATAACATTCTATTCTAGGTTTCAGTTCTAAAAACCCACCAAACTTCGTTCATTTATCTACTCTTAATAAGTACATCCATGCGAGTCATCGAAGACTTCAGGATTACCATAAACCTGCTCTATGTTTAACCCTCAAAGATTTCCGCTTTCAACTATAACAAACATACTTTACCACTCAATGTAGTCAGATCGCTAATCCAAGTTATCACGTCCCACACACGCGCACCACGATAAACAAATCCACACATAGCAAACACTTGTCCGACACATCCTCGTTGCCATAGCTCGTCCGACACGCACGAAACCGCAACAACACTTCTCTGAGACATCCTCGTTGCCATAGCTCGTCCGACACGCACGAAACCGCAACAACACTTGTCAGACACATGCTCGTTGCAATAGCTCGTCCGACACGCACGAAACCGCAACAACACTTGTCAGACACATCATCGTTGCAATAGCTCGTCCGACACGCACGAAACCGCAACAACACTTGTCAGACACATCATCGTTGCAATAGCTCGTCCGACACGCACGAAACCGCAACAACACTTGTCAGACACATCATCGTTGCAATAGCTCGTCCGACACGCACGAAACCGCAACAACACTTCAGTGGTGACGCGCATATCGCGCGCAACCGCAACAACACTTGTCCGAAACACGCACAAATTATATTAATTACTACCATCATCAAGAAAATCCGAAATTAATTACTACCATCATCAAGAAAATCCGAAATTAATTACTACCATCATCAAGAAAATCCGAAATTAATTACTACCATCATCAAGAAAATCCGAAATTAATTCACCGCTTTATTATATTCAAAATTCACTCAACGCGCCCGTTAATCATTATAAACAAGTAAAAACCTTTATATTACATTTTAAAATCAAATAATTATATCAACAAACTTACATTCAAATCCATAAGCAATTTCAATGATAAAGGATGACTCCATTCAATCCATTCCAAGTCCCGACTTGGCTTCAATCCAGGACCAAAAATTAGCACGTCTTAACACTACAGCTTTCACAGCTAAAATGAAAGAAACAAATTGCGACATGTTCACCGCTCACCGACTAAACTCATACTGATTGATACCACTAATTGCTTGAAAAATCACGTGACGTCACAAACTCCATACAGCCCCCTCTTTAGGACAAAACGGACCAATCAAATTTCTACAAAAGAGAAATGCGCGAAACTTTAGTTTTTTTTAATGACATGTCCAAAAATAGATCAAACTTTTTAATAGTTTCATCACCTTTCTTCTTAGTATATATAGCTCAGCTAAAACCGTTCGGATATCAGTCTTCAACGCCTCATCTGCAATACTTAGACCTCGACGATTCTGCAACTGGACAACCCTTCCTGGGACGCTTCTGGAATACCAAGTCAGATTCTTAGGCTAGATAACCCTTCCTGGGACGCTTCTGGAATACCAAGTCAGATTCTTTGGCTAGGTAACCCTTCCTGGGACGCTTCTGGAATACCAAGTCAGACTCTTTGGCTAGGTAACCCTTCCTGGGACGCTTCTGGAATACCAAGTCAGATTCTTCAACTACCCGACCGTTGCCAGGACCCGTCTGGGATACACAGTCAACGTACTGCAACTACCCGACCGCTGCCAGGACCCGTCTGGGATAGACAGTCAACGTACTGCAACTACCCGACCGCTGCCAGGACCCGTCTGGGATAGACAGTCAACGTACTGCAACTACCCGACCGCTGCCAGGACCCGTCTGGGATAGACAGTCAACGTACTGCAACTACCCGACCGCTGCCAGGACCCGTCTGGGATAGACAGTCAGCATACTGCAACTACCCAACCGTTGCTAAGACCCGTCTGATACTTCAACTGGCAAACCCTTCCAAAGACCTCATGCAACCATTCCGCTTTTTCACATCATCTTTAAACATGATTTAAAACACAGACATTTTCCCTTATTCCCTTATGAAACGGAACTTTCATAATTAAAAATAAACTCTATTAGAAAAACTTATTGAGTCTTAATTTACAACGTTTATTCTCAGAGGCCTTTGTGTAATAAACCCCATGCTAATTCCTCATAAGACAACACAGCTTTCGTCCACTGCCAGAGAAGATTGAGCTAAGCATTGTCGTCACAGCTGTGATATCTTTATTACTCAAGTGCCATTTCAAAATGCAACACCTCGTGTGAACTTAATAGCAAATGCGCACTTCGTCTGGTTCAAACCAGAGGGAATTCATAATAGGGAGTTGAAACTCTAGCCCTTGACAGTGCTAAATAAAATGTAGCTCAAACATGTACGCTGCGACGCTAAAACTGGCCAGGTAAATTTCCGGTCACATGACACTCCTTTAATTTTAAAGTTTGCCCTCAATCACTATTGGTCGCACAATTACCCAATAAGCGTTCGCGATTTCGTGTGCGACTGGCGCCATTTGGAGTTATTTTAAGTCGGACGTTTCTCTTTCCCTAAAAAGGTAGTGTACATCTCCTCTAGAGACCCTCCCGCAACATTCTAGAACCACCCTAGAGGGAGGGGCCAGTTTTGTTGACCACGTTATTTTTGAACTACATAATATTCCTCAGTTTCTACTCCCCATTCTCTCTGCTGCAGTAGGTAAAGCTTCATGGGCAGACCAAGACACAGATCGAGTGATTATTTTGCACATAATGTCAGCAGACAATTGGAAGATATTTCCCACAATGTTCACGCGCTACCCCTTCGTAGACTCTAGCGTAGTAAAGAGGCGTACTTTGCATAAGAACCAACTTCTATTTCAAGAGCAATGTCATATGTATTTGATTTACCACTCTTTCCCTCTCTCCTTCAAAACTTGCGGATAAAATATAGACCATCATTCGAAGTGACACATGATAATCACGCCTTTACCAATCTTCTAAGAAACAGTAATATTATTACATTCGATTGAAAAAAATCAGAAGTGAGATGAGATTAAAAGTGAAGGGCTCTACCATTGGTAATAGATCCTGGCATTAGTGAACAAATTTGAGGATTTTACGCCGCTTCAATCGCGCCTATGCCAGAGAGAAAAAAATTGGTCGATTTCCAAAAAATTTCCCACCCCCTTCCCCTCAACCTAAAGCGGCGAAACACGGACGCGGGTGCTTGAATCTAGTTCGGCCGTCTACCACCGCGAGCGTCTCACGTTTTGGAGGCGAAATTATGAAACCGCTACCAGAGGGCCAACCGTTGGTGTGTTATCAAGAATATTCACTTTCGCCGAGTGAAGAATTTGGTTAGCTCAGTACTTCTAGTCTCATCTCACTTCTGATAAAATTAATATTCATACACTCTGTATTTAACTTTAATTGTAAGATAATACTGAGGACCGCGATTAATTTTTCAGGGGAAGGGAGGGGGATGAAGGATCAAATTAAAAGCCATTTTCATAAAGTCGAAATATTTTTAAGACAAACCATTTTTAATACTATTCTTTGTTTTAATGACTGTATTTTATTATTATCGGGCGAAGAATTTTTGTACGAGTTACTTTGAGACGTCGCTAGGTGCATTTATTTTGTTGTTTGATATGGCATAGTTTTTCCTGTGATTTTATTCATTTCTGCTTTTGTACCTGTACATGAGAACAGCCAATGAAACACTAGAAATGACGAGTGGGTGGTACCAGTTTTAGGCCCTTCCTCTTCCATTCAATCAGATATGAGCTGTGCTAATTAGCTGACAACTAATTGAATTATAATTTGCAATTAGGCAAATATTTATGAACTAATTAATTAGCCAATTAGCAATTAGACATAGAAACTAATTAAATTCAATTAGAAATTAGGCATTTATTTATCAAACTAATTCATTAGAATTACTAATTTCTAATTAATTACTTGTCTAATTAAGGTAAAAAAGAAACCATAAGTAAACATAAAAGTTTAAAAGTGCCCATGGATTTAGTACTTTGGTAATGCAAAGTTTAATGTTTTAATGCCATTGAAAAACGGCTACGGAAGCCATGAATTATTCTCGAAAAATGAGACAAGCCTCAGGCCTTCCGTCAAGTTAAAATTTGTCTCATTTTTTCATTTTCTTGCCACAGTTCCTATAATGGACTCCTGAGTAGTAAATCCATGGGCACTGCTATTAATTCGAGAAGGGAAAACAGTCGAAATTTCGAAATGGGGTAGTTACGATTTACGATTTACGAAATTTTCTACTAGTACTAGTAATCTCTCATAATAAGGCCTTTTTCATATTCAAATAGATGAATCAAGGGTAATTTCCTCGATTATTAGTTTTTTGCTACAAATTGGGGTGGTAAAAGATTAATTGAAAATCCAATTGGCTAATTAATTAATCGAAAATCTAATTAAATTTTAATTAGATAATTACCTTTCCGATGCATACTAATTAGAATTACTTCTCAATTGGCACTAAGGTAATTAAAATTCAATTACCATTTTCAATTAGGAAATGTTGCTAATTAATTAGAAATTCAATTGGCTAACTAATTAATTAATTAGCACAGCTCGCCGCCGCCCCGGGCCGCCCCCGGTCTATGGCCTCTTGAAGATTACAAAAAGAAAACTATGTATTCGTGATAATACAGGCATATAAACTTACTACGTTAGGTAACCTTGCTCCTTCACTGATGCTATAAAAAATACAAATGGAGGGGACTCAAATAACTTTAATTCTGCATAATAAGAGTGCTTATCACAATGGCGACAGGAGGTGTAGCAAAATCCCAATTACCAAACCCTACGCTCCTTCACAAGATGTAAATAAATCATACAAATCAAAGGTTTATAGGGTATTAATTACTACCATCATCAAGAAAATCCGAAATTAATTACTACCATCATCAAGAAAATCCGAAATTAATTAAAACATCATCAAGAAAATCCGAAATTAATTACTACCATCATCAAGAAAATCCGAAATTAACTACTACCATCATCAAGAAAATCCGAAATTAATTACTACCATCATCAAGAAAATCCGAAATTAATTACTACCATCATCAAGAAAATCCGAAATTAATTCACCGCTTTATTATATTCAAAATTCATTCAACGCGCCCGTTAATCATTATAAACAAGTAAAAACCTTTCTATTACATTTTAAAATCAACAAACTTACATTCAAATCCATAAGCAATTTCAATGATAAAGGATGACTCCATTCAATCCATTCCAAGTCCCGACTTGGCTTCAATCCAGGACCAAAAATTAGCACGTCTTAACACTACAACTTTCACAGCTAAAATGAAAGAAAAAAATTGCGACATGTTCACCGCTCACAAACTAAACTCATAATGATTGATACCACTAATTGCTTGAAAAATCACGTGACGTCACAAACTCCATACAGCCCCCTCTTTAGGACAAAACGGACCAATCAAATTTCTACAAAATAAAACTGCGCGAAACTTTAGTTTTTTTAATGGCAAGTCCAAAAATAGATCAAACTTTTTAATAGTTTCATCACCTTTCTTCTTTGTATATATAGCTCAACTAAAACCGATAGGACATCAGTCTTCAACGCCTCATCTGCAATACTTAGACGCTCGACGATTCTGCAACTGGACAACCCTTCCTGGGACGCTTCTGGAATACCAAGTCAGATTCTTCGGCTAGGTAGCCCTTAATGGGACGCTTCTGGAATACCAAGTCAGATTCTTCGGCTAGGTAATCCTTCCTGGGACGCTTCTGGAATACCAAGTCCAAGTCAGATTCTTCGGCTAGGTAACCCTTAATGGGACGCTTCTGGAATACCAAGTCAGATTCTTCGGCTAGGTAACCCTTCCTGGGACGCTTCTGGAATACCAAGTCAGATTCTTCGGCTAGGTAACCCTTCCTGGGACGCTTCTGGAATACCAAGTCCGATTCTTCAACCAGGTAACCTTTGCCAGGACGTTTTACATTACTTTATCAGATTCCTCAACTAGGCAACCGCTGCCAGGACGCTTTGGAGTACTAAGTCAGATTCCTCGACTGACCAACCATTGCGAGGACCAGTCTGGGGTACACAGTCATGATACTACAACTGCCCAAACGTTGCTAGGATCCGTCTGGAAAATAGTCGAGATACTTCAACTGGCCAACCCTTCCAAAGACATCCTGCAAAAATTCCGATTTTCCACACCATCCATAAACGTAATAGAGAAAACATTAACACGCGGCACACACTTTCCCTTATCCCTTTATAAAATGGATTTTTCTAAATTATGAATAAAATGTATTAGATAAACTCACTGAATCTCTTCATTTACAACATTCATTCTAATAATACAATTATCTACAATATAAAAAATGCTACTTGCCCACAGTACAAGACTTTTGCCAAGCATAACTGCCCACTACCAACGCTCAACTCGTGAAATTGTAACTGCGCATTATCGCCACAACTGCGATGGGTATCTTACCTAAGTGCCATTTCACGGTATAACCCCTTGTGTAAACTTGATACCAATTAAGCACTTCGTCTGGTCAGAACATTCTTTCTTCATTCATGTGCCCACTTTTCACCACTACCATACTACTTAATTTATAGCCGAACTAACGGTGTATGGTAGTACAGGTACAGTCGTCATTATTTACGTAAACCTAACGTATCTTCAGCAGACTACTGTAAAATATATTTATTTCCCACCATGCTTGAGAAGCGGGTACTTTTGCAAGTCCACCCTTTGTCCTGCGGCGTACTTTGTACGAGAACCAGCTTCTATTTTAAGGACAGAAACAATATCATACCATATTACACATATTTGGTTCACCACTTCTTCCCTCTCTCCTTCAAGCTTGCGAATAAAATATAGACCATCACTGGAAGTGAAACACGATAATGACGCTTATACCAATGTACTAAGATACAATATTAATATTATTTCATTCATTTAATAAAATTAATATTCATAAACTCTGTATTTAACTTCAATTGTAAGATAGTACTGAACACCGCGGGAGATGAAGGATCAAACTAAAAGACATTCTCGCAGAGTCAAAATATTTTTAAGCCAAACAAACTATTTGTTTTAATTGATATACATGTTTATTGATAACGGGAGAAGTATTTTTGTATGTATATGACTTACAGCAGAGAGAATTTATAATGGGGAGTGGAAGCTATAGATCTTGGCAGTGATAAATACAATTTAGCTCAAAAGAGTAGGCTGCGTTGCTAAAACTGGCTAGGGAAATTTCCGGTCACATGACACTCCTTGCCCTCAAACACTATTGGTTGTACAATTACCCAATACGTTTATATCAAATTTATTTCGCAAAATCAATCGTCAACAACCAAACAGCCAATATTATAAATACTACTTAAACCGACAACGCTTAATAATAAACATTACTATTCTACATAGTGCACTTAAATTCAAAATAAAACTCAAAGGTCCAAACCCCTCTTTCGTTTCCTCGGCTCTTCTTTTCCTGACTCGCTTTTACCCTTTTCGGTTCTACACTCCTTTCTAGACACCGACACTTTCGAGGAATAACGTCGTAACTAACGCATCTCTTCTTCCGCGAGCGATAGTGTCCTACTTCGGTTCTGCTTCAACAATATTAAAAAGCGTATCACTTTCCTATCAAGTTCAAACAAATTAATAAAATTTAAACTTACAAACGCACCGCCAACTCTACTCTATCTTCCTCGCAGCCTTGGCCTTTCACATTTCAAATCTTCATACTTTTTAAACTCACCTGAGACAACTTTGGACAGTGTACTTTTTTAGATACCTCCCCTTAGGTAGTGCTACGAAATAATAATAATAATAATAACTACAGCTTCAAAAACACCTCAACTCACGCCCGCCTCATCGCTCATAGTATTATCAAGTAACACTGATACGTATTCGGCCTTTCGTTCTCCACTCCTTCAATGATCCAAACACTATGGTCCAAAGGCTACTACTTCCAAACTCAATTATTACGGCACAGAGACGCGCTTCCACCATCTTCGCATCTACTAACATAAAAAACAAACAAACAAAAATAATAAATGCAAAATTGTACAAAAACATATTCCGATCCAAATCTACCTTCCTAACTACCTCCTAACTCAACTGTCCACATTGTTCGCGACATAACAAAATTTAAAACACCATACATTAATAATCTACTTTGAACACGCAAACACTTCAGTCAAACAAACAACCTACTTTCATCTTCATCTCCGAGCAAGCACTTCCAACAAAGAAAGAAACATTCCAGGGAAACCATAGCCTATCCCAACGACCAACCATTTCCTTCAACTGCCATTTCGTCCCGCAACAAGTCACACTTCAACACTATAACCATGCTAGACACCAGCTAAAACCTAGTCCAATCATTAAAAATTCCACATATTATAAAGCCATCTATATCATTCAACTACATCACCGACCATGTCCAATTTCAGCGTCTTCCCTCAACTGCTAAAACTTCAACCTTTCCAGCTCTCACTAAACGAATATAAGATATTACCATAAGTAACATAATAACCATAAGTATGACAATTAGCCAAAACTAACTATAAACCTATTTTCGGACCTTTTACGTCATCATAAGTTCGCGCCCAGCACAGAGACCCTAGCGGTGGAAAATGAAGCGACTTCCGCCTCATATTGAAAATCCGGTTCAGAGTTTTAAAGAGACGCCATTGAAATTTGAGTCGACGGTCCTAAGCCTTGGTTATATAGTTGATTTGTATTGACTTTTTACCGATTTTAGCGCGACCACATTACGAAGTTGAAAATTGCACTGGGTAGGTTTAGTTACCGAATATTTAGACTTCAAAAGGCTTATAATTTTTGGTGCTGGAATATCCGACTTTCAAAGTGAAACATACAAACACCGCGACCCTGCGAGCTTGTACAATAAATAGCAGACGAGCTATTTCCGACACAAATACGTTCAAGGAGAAGGTTTATTGTGATTGGCTAATATTGTAGAACTACGTCATTCGCCAAAGACCAGCATGAAGTACTCGACGGGGTTGCAAGTCCTGGCCTGATGTAAGTGAGAGTGTCAGTGTTGATTATAGGTTTCATTTTGAAATTTGCATTATTACAACAGGAAGAGTCATACTTATGTTTATTATGTTACTTATGATATTACTCACATTCACCCGTTCCTACTAGGAGTAGATAAATCGTCTTTTGCTCCAACTAAAGTGTATTTACGCAACCTCATCCGTCCTCCTAAAAAACTAGAGGATGGAAAGGAGGCATAATCTTCAAACGCCTGTCGTCCCAAAGTCCACATCCCTCTTTCTCTTCCTCCTAAAAGCCGAGGAATGCAACGTTTCAGCCCACCATTTTCGCCCATGCTTCAAGGCATTTCTGTTTTCTGCCAGCATCTTCAACTCATCGCCATGCAAATCCTCGTATAGACGCTAAAATAACATACAATTACCTCCCAAACATTACAATATTAATGTCTACCTCCCCAAATAACGTAAACCGCGCCCGAAACACGACAACCGATCATACCACACGCCCGAATCACGACAACCGATCATACGACACGCCCGAAACACGACAACCGATCATACGACACGCCCGAAACACGACAACCGATCATACGACACGCCCGAAACACGACAACCGATCATACGACACGCCCGAAACACGACAACCGATCATACGACACGCCCGAAACACGACAACCGATCATACGACACGCCCGAAACACGACAACCGATCATCCGACACGCCCGAAACACGACAACCGATCATACGACACGCCCGAAACACGACAACCGATCATACGACACGCCCGAAACACGACAACCGATCACACGACACGCCCGAAACACGACAACCGATCACACGACACGCCCGAAACACGACAACCGATCATTCAACATCACAACCAACACACTCGACAAATAACAACCAATAATAAAAACACTAAAATAACACTTTAAAACCATACGTCACAATCGACTGGCACTAAAAGAAAAATATTCAAAACCTATTCAATTCCCTACTTAAGTCCATTCACGTCAGTATCAACTACTCTTCGTCGCCAATGACGCTTCGGCCAATAATCCACTTCCACTTAAAATAAAAAAAAATAAGCATCATTATTAAACAAATACGTATGTATTATTCCCGCCCACTACCCTTTCCCAAAGCCAAACCCGCGCTTCAGGAGGAAACCCCCTTGTAGGGATCCACTGGAACGGCGCTTCCACGATAACTCCATTTCGTACCGCAACAAACCACGGCTATGCCTCTACACTATCGGCGTGCGAGACAACTGCAAAACATTCCAATCATTAAGAAGCCACAAAACATTCAGCTACACCACAAACCATACCCAAACTCCACGTCTTCCCTAAATAACAAACTCCTACATCTTAAACCTTATTCCGTGTCGCAACAACTTTCCAACGTCCTGCCACTAAACAGCAAAAATAATATTCAACCAACTTTCAAAACGAGCTACTACTACCGAAAGTAGATAAATATACTCTTAACTCCTACTAAACTGTATCCATTCAACCTCTTCCGTCCTCCTAACAAAAAAAATTAACAAGAATATAAATTAATACACTTGACTACATTTCAGAAGACGCTCAGATTATTCGCGCGTCACCCTGCTTCATTTCTCACCAGGTACCGCTACACATTCGGAATTTCCATCTCTACTTCTTCCATGGTCCGAGCAATAAGGTCTCAAACTCTATTATTACGCCACAGAGACGCCCTTCCAACATCTTCGCTTCAACTAAAATGAAACCAAAAAATTATCGATTAAAAATATTACTAAAAACAAGCTTGCGCTGACCATCTACCCTACAACACCGAGTCCTAACTCAGCCGTCGGCATTGTTAGGCAAACTAAAAAACCTCAGACCTAGAAGGCTCTTCCAACAAATAAAAAAATATCTTAAATACTTAAACACTCGCCGCTACTGCTCCAACAATTACTTTCGGTCTTTCCATCTCTCCTTCCGTGCTCCAAACACTATGGTCCAAAGTCTACTACGTCCAAACTCGATTACTAAGCCACACAGACGAATTTCCAACATCTTCCCTTCTCCTAAAATAAAACCAAAAAAATTGCTTCTCATCCACCGCCCACGTTATGTCCAAACTTAGCCCTCGACATCCTGGACAAACTAAGAAAATTAAACAGACCCTGCATCAATCATTTAAACACTACTTTCAACGGGAAAATACTTCTCTTCAACAAAATCCACACTTTCATCTTCATCTCCGAGCAAGCGTTTCGAACAAAGAAAAAATTAATTTAAATAATTAAAACAACTATTCGCCGCTAATCCAGCAACAATTACATTCCGCCTTTCCATCTTCAGTTCTTCAAATATACAACCACTGTGGTCTACAAGCTACTACGTCCGAGCTCACTACGTCACAAACACGCGCTTCCAACATCTTAACTCCTAAGATAAAGCAAAACCAAAATGTAATCAATAAGTAGTACTAAACATGACTCTCGCTTCCATTCCACCTTCCAAACTGCGTCCAAACGTGGCTGGCAACCTAGCAAAATTAAAACGTACATTAATAATTTAAACACATGCTATAAACCGACACATACTTATATCAGGGAGACACCAGACTGTCATCTGTGTTTCCAAAAACGATTTCGGACTAACAAATAACTATCCTAAAAAACTTCAAACAAAAAATTATCCTTAACTGCTGCAACAATATCATTCGGCCTTTCCATCTTTACTTCAGCCATGATCCAAGTGATATGGTCCTAAGGCTAGTACATCCAAACTCAATCACTACGGCACAGAGACGCGCTTCCAACTTCCCCTAAGATAATCAAAACAAAAAATAGGCAATAAAAAACCTAATACAAATTTATTTGCTCCTCCTACCTACCTTCCACACTATGTTCTAACTCAGCTTCCATCATTGTTACCAACCTAAGAAAATGTAACAGACCATATATTATTTAAACACCTACTATAAACGGGGAAATACTTTTGTCAAAGGGACACGACTTCCGCTTCCCATCTACCTTCCAAACTAAGTCAACAGTCGACAACAAAATTCAACTATACATTAATAATTTAAACACATTCTATAAATAAACAGTCAAATACTACAGTCGAAGAGACACCACTTCCTCTTCCCATCTACCTTCCAAACTACGACCTAAGTCAACCGTCGACATGACTGCAAACCTGACAAATTGAAAAAAAAAACAATAATTTAAACACATTCTATAAACGGGCAAATACTTCAATCGAAGAGACACCACTTCCGCTTCCCATCTATATACCTTCCAAACAACGACCTAAGTCAACCGTCGACATGACTGCAAACCTAACAAATTCAACCATACATTAATAATTAAACACATTCTATAAACGGTCAAATACTTCAGTCGAAGAGACACCACTTCCTCTTCCCATCTACCTTCCAAACTACGACCTAAGTCAACCGTCGACATGACTGCAAACCTGACAAATTGAAAAAAAAAACAATAATTTAAACACATTCTATAAACGGGCAAATACTTCAATCGAAGAGACACCACTTCCGCTTCCCATCTATATACCTTCCAAACAACGACCTAAGTCAACCGTCGACATGACTGCAAACCTAACAAATTCAACCATACATTAATAATTTAAACACATTCTATAAACGGTCAAATACTTCAATCTATATCATTCAACTACATCACCGACCATGTCCAATCTCAGCGTCTTCCCTCAACTGCTAAAACTTCAACCTTGGACCGTGCCGCGCAAACTTTCCACCTCTCACTAAACGAATAAAAGATATTACTCACATTCACCCGTTCCTACTAGGAGTAGATAAATCGTCTTTTGCTCCAACTAAAGTGTATTTACGCAACCTCTTCCGTCCTCCTAAAAAACTAGAGGATGGAAAGGTGGCATAATCTTCAAACGCCTGTCGTCCAAAAGTCCACATCCCTCTTTCTCTTCCTCCTAAAAGCCGAGGAATGCAACGTTTCAGCCCACCATTTTCGCCATGCTTCAAGGCATTTCTGTTTTCTGCCAGCCTGTTCAGCTCATCGCCATGCAAATCCTCGTATAGACGCTAAAATAACATACAATTACCTCCCAAACATTACAATATTAATGCCTACCTCCCCAAATAACGTAAACCGCGCCCGAAACACGACAACCGATCATACCACACGCCCGAATCACGACAACCGATCATACGACACGCCCGAAACACGACAACCGATCATACGACACGCCCGAAACACGACAACCGATCACACGACACGCCCGAAACACGACAACCGATCACACGACACGCCCGAAACGCGACAACCGATCATTCAACATCACAACCAACACACTCGACAAATAACAACCAATAATAAAAACACTAAAATAACACTTTAAAACCATACGTCACAATCGACTGGCACTAAAAGAAAAATATTCAAAACCTATTCAATTCCCTACTTAAGTCCATTCACGTCAGTATCAACTACTCTTCGTCGCCAATGACGCTTCGGCCAATAATCCACTTCCACTTAAAATAAAAAAAAATAAGCATCATTATTAAACAAATACGTATGTATTATTCCCGCCCACTACCCTTTCCCAAAGCCAAACCCGCGCTTCAGGAGGAAACCCCCTTGTAGGGATCCACTGGAACGGCGCTTCCACGATAACTCCATTTCGTACCGCAACAAACCACGGCTATGCCTCTACACTATCGGCGTGCGAGACAACTGCAAAACATTCCAATCATTAAGAAGCCACAAAACATTCAGCTACACCACAAACCATGCCCAAGCTCCACGTCTTCCCTAAATAACAAACTCCTACATCTTAAACCTTATTCCGTGTCGCAACAACATTCCAACATCCTGCCACTAAACAACAAAAATAATATTCAACCAACTTTCACAACGAGCTACTACTACCGAAAGTACATAAATATACATAAATATACTCTCAACTCCTACTAAACTGTATCCATTCAACAAAAAAAATTAACAAGAATATAAATTAAAACACTTAACTACATTTCAGAAGACGCTCAGATTATTCGCGCGTCACCCAGCTTCATTTCTCACCAGGTACCGCTACGCATTCGGAATTTCCATCTCTACTTCTTCCATGGTCCGAGCAATAAGGTCTCAAACTCTATTATTACGCCACAGAGACGCCCTTCCAACATCTTCGCTTCAAATAAAATGAAACCAAAAAATTATCGATTAAAAATATTACTAAAAACAAGCTTGCGCTGCCCATCTACCCTACAACACCGAGTCGTAACTCAGCCGTCGGCATTGTTGGCAAACTAAAAACCTCAGACCTAGAAGGCTCTTCCAACAAATAAAAAAATATCTTAAATACTTAAACACTCGCCGCTACTGCTCCAACAATTACTTTCCGTCTTTCCATCTCTCCTTCCGTGGTCCAAGCACTATGGTCCAAACTCGATTACTAAGCCACACAGACGAATTTCCAACATCTTCCCTTCTCCTAAAATAAAACAAAAAAATGCTTCGCATCCACCGTCCACGTTATGTCCAAACTTAGCCGTCGACATCCTGGACAAACTAAGAAAATTAAACAGACCCTGCATCAATCATTTAAACACTACTTTCAACGGGAAAATACTTCTCTTCAACAAAATAGACACTTTCATCTTCATCTCCGAGCAAGCGCTTCGAACAAAGAAAAAATTACTTTAATAATTAAAACAACTATTCCCCGCTAATCCTGCAACAATTACATTCCGCCTTTCCATCTTCAGTTCTTCAAATATACAACCACTGTGGTCTACAAGCTACTACGTCCGAGCTCACTACGTCACAAAGACGCGCTTCCAACATCTTAACTCCTAAGATAAAGCAAAACCAGAATGTAATCAATGAGTAGTACTAAACATGACTCTCGCTTCCATTCCACGTTCCAAACTGTGTCCAAACGTGGATGGCAACCTAGCAAAATTAAAACGTACATTAATAATTTAAACACATGCTATAAACCGACAAATACTTATATCAGGGAGACACCAGACTGTCATCTTTGTTTCCAAAAACTATTTCGGACTAACAAATAACTTTCTTAAAATACTTCAAACAAAAAATTATCCTTAACTGCTGCAACAATATCATTCGGCCTTTCCATCTTTACTTCAGCCATGACCCAAGTGATATGGTCCTAAGGCTAGTACATCGAAACTCAATCACTACGGCACAGAGACGCGCTTCCAACTTCCCCTAAGATAATCAAAACAAAAAATAGGCAATAAAAACCCTATTACAAATTTATTTGCTCCTCCCACCAACCTTCCACACTATGTTCTAACTCAGCTTCCATCATTGTTACCAACCTAAGAAAATGTAACAGACCGTATATTATTTAAACACCTACTATAAACGGGGAAATACTTTTGTCAAAGGGACACGACTTCCGCTTCCCATCTACCTTCCAAACTAAGTCAACAGTCGACAACAAAATTCAACTATACATTAATAATTTAAACACATTCTATAAATAAACAGTCAAATACTTCAGTCGAAGAGACACCACTTCCTCTTCCCATCTACCTTCCAAACTACGACCTAAGTCAACCGTCGACATGACTGCAAACCTGACAAATTGAAAAAAAAAAAACAATAATTTAAACACATTCTATAAACGGGCAAATACTTCAATCGAAGAGACACCACTTCCGCTTCCCATCTATATACCTTCCAAACAACGACGTAAGTCAACCGTCGACATGACTGCAAACCTAACAAATTCAACCATACATTAATAATTTAAACACATTCTATAAACGGTCAAATACTTCAATCTATATCATTCAACTACATCACCGACCATGTCCAATCTCAGCGTCTTCCCTCAACTGCTAAAACTTCAACCTTGGACCGTGCCGCGCAAACTTTCCAGTTCTCACGAAACGAATAAAAGATATTACTCACATTCACCCGTTCCTACTAGGAGTAGATAAATCGTCTTTTGCTCCAACTAAAGTGTATTTACGCCACCTCTTCCGTCCTCCTAAAGTCAACAGTCGACATGCCTGGCAATAAAACAAAATTCAACTATACATTAATAATTTAAACACATTCTATAAATAAACAGTCAAATACTTCAGTCGAAGAGACACCACTTCCTCTTCCCATCTACCTTCCAAACTACGACCTAAATCAACCGTCGACATGACTGCAAACCTAACAAATTGAACCATACATTAATAATATAAACAAATTCTATAAACGGTCAAATACTTCAATCGAAGAGACACCACTTCCGCGTCCCATCTACCACCCGAACAAAGACCTAAGTCAACCGTCGACATGACTGCAAACCTAACAAATTGGACCATACATTAATAATATAAACAAATTCTATAAACGGTCAAATACTTCAATCGAAGAGACACCACTTCCGCTTCCCATCTACGATTCGAACAAGGACCTAAGTCAACCGTCGACATGACCGCAAACCTAACAAATTGAACCACACATTAATAATTTAAACACATTCTATAAACGGTCAAATACTTCAATCCAATAGACACCACTTCCGCTTCCCATCTACCATCCGAACAACGACCTAAGCCAACCGTCAATATGACTGCAAACCTAACAAATTGAACCACACATTAATAATTTAAACACATTCTATAAACGGTCAAATACTTCAATCGAAGAGACACCACTTCCGCTTCCTATCTACCATCCGAACAACGACCTAAGTCAACCGTCAACATGACTGCAAACCTAACAAATTGAGCCATACATAAATAATTTAAACACATCCTATAAACGGTCAAATACTTCAATCGAAGAGACACCACTTCCGCTTCCCATCTACCATCCGAACAACGACCTAAGTCAACCGTCGACATGACCGCAAACCTAACAAATTGAACCACACATTAATAATTTTAACACATTCTATAAACGCTCAAATACTTCAATCGAAGACACACCACTTCCCATCTACCTTCTAAACAACGACCTAAGTCAACCGTCAACATGCCTGGCGATATCTTTTTCACTTTCAAGGAAAAAATGTTTTTTAAAACATCTCAAAAATCATTACTGCCCCTCAATTACACTAATCAAACGGCTGCAACGAAATGAAACAAATTACTTTTCAAACATTTCACATCAATTTCAAACTACAATTATCGTAAGCCAAACACAATCGCTCTCACATTCGTACTTTGTTTAGAAAACTAAATGTTATCAAACCATACACCTTTATCTCACCATCGCAATAACCAACGGATTATATCGTCTCACTCCTTTAACTGTAAACAAATCTTTCAATTTTATCAACAACAATAAATACTAACTCCCTCGAATTTCAAATGAAGAAATAAAATACTCTCCATTCATTAAAGGGATACAAACAGCCAAAACTCAACGACGCGACACCGGTTCAGTCTTCATTCCCCTTTACAATTAGTCATTAATTATAACACTTTATTGTAATATGCGACGCGTGTTTCCCCCTTTTAACTCCAAATCTATGTTAAAGTCTTTAACCATAATCCTGCGCCTCTTACTTGACTTAAAACCACATTTCAACCCCTTACTAATCCCCTTCAAAATATATTATAAATAACTATACATTAGGTACCGTTACGATACTAACTTCTTCAAATAATATTCCTTCCATAACAACACTTAATCGCTATAGGATCGCGAATTCTCCATTTCCAGACGCCCTATAACACCATACTGCACTTTTTGTAAAAACAAAGTCAACTATAACATTCTATTCTAGGTTTCAGTTCTAAAAACTCACCAATTTCGTTCATTTATCTACTCTTAATAAGTACATCCATGCGAGTCATCGAAGACTTCAGGATTACCATTAACCTGCTCTATGTTTAACCCTCAAAGATTTCCGCTTTTAACTATAACAAACATACTTTACCACTCAAGGTAGTCAGATCGCTAATCCAAGTTATCACTTCCCACACACGCGCACCACGATAAACAAGTCCACACATAACAAACACTTGTCCGACACGCACGAAACCGCAACAACACTTGTCAGACACATCCTCGTTGCAATAGCTCGTCCGACACGCACGAAACCGCAACAACACTTGTCCGACACATCCTCGTTGCCATAGATCGTCCGACACGCACGAAACCTCAACAACACTTGTCCGAGACATCCTCGTTGCCATAGCTCGTCCGACACGCACGAAACCTCAACAACACTTGTCCGAGACATCCTCGTTGCAATAGCTCGTCCGACACGCACGAAACCTCAACAACACTTGTCCGAGACATCCTCGTTGCAATAGCTCGTCCGACACGCACGAAACCGCAGCAACACTTCAGTGATGACGCGCTTATCGCGCGCAACCGCAGCAACACTTGTCCGAAACACGCACATCGCAATAACTCGTCCGAATCCAACACACGCAAAACCGTCACGTCCGTATTTAAATCACCGCAACGTTAAAAATAAACCGAATTTAAATCACCGCACCGTCCAATTAATTACTACCATCATCAAGAAAATCCGAAATTAATTACTACCATCATCAAGAAAATCCGAAATTAATTACTACCATCATCAAGAAAATCCGAAATTAATTACTACCATCATCAAGAAAATCCGAAATTAATTACTACCATCATCAAGAAAATCCGAAATTAATTACTACCATCATCAAGAAAATCCGAAATTAATTACTACCATCATCAAGAAAATCCGAAATTAATTACTACCATCATCAAGAAAATCCGAAATTACTACCATCATCAAGAAAATCCGAAATTACTACCATCATCAAGAAAATCCGAAATTACTACCATCATCAAGAAAATCCGAAATTAATTACTACCATCATCAAGAAAATCCGAAATTAATTACTACCATCATCAAGAAAATCCGAAATTAATTACTACCACCATCAAGAAAATCCGAAATTAATTACTACCACCATCAAGAAACTCCGAAATTAATTACTACCACCATCAAGAAAATCCGAAATTAATTACTACCATCATCAAGAAAATCCGAAATTAATTACTACCATCATCAAGAAAATCCGAAATTAATTACTACCATCATCAAGAAAATCCGAAATTAATTACTACCATCATCAAGAAAATCCGAAATTAATTACTACCATCATCAAGAAAATCCGAAATTAATTACTACCATCATCAAGAAAATCCGAAATTAATTACTACCATCATCAAGAAAATCCGAAATTAATTACTACCATCATCAAGAAAATCCGAAATTAATTACTACCATCATCAAGAAAATCCGAAATTAATTACTACCATCATCAAGAAAATCCGAAATTAATTACTACCATCATCAAGAAAATCCGAAATTAATTACTACCATCATCAAGAAAATCCGAAATTAATTACTACCATCATCAAGGAAATCCGAAATTAATTACTACCATCATCAAGGAAATCCGAAATTAATTCACCGCTTTATTATATTCAAAATTCATTCAACGCACCCGTTAATCATTATAAACAAGTAAAAACCTTTCTATTACATTTTAAAATCAAATAATTATATCAACAAACTTACATTCAAATCCATAAGCAATTTCAATGATAAAGGATGACTCCATTCTATCCATTCCAAGTCCCGACTTGTCTTCAATCCAGGACCAAAAATTAGCACGTCTTAACACTACAACTTTCACAGCTAAAATGAAAGAAAAAAATTGCGACATGTTCACCGCTCACCGACTAAACTCATAATGATTGATACCACTAATTGCTTGAAAAATCACGTGACGTCACAAACTCCATACAGCCCCCTCTTTAGGACAAAACGGACCAATCAAATTTCTACAAAAGAGAAATGCGTGTAACTTTAGTTTTTTTAATGACATGTCCAAAAATAGATCAAACTTTTTAATAGTTTCATCACCTTTCTTCTTAGTATATATAGCTCAGCTAAAACCGTTCGGATATCAGTCTTCAACGCCTCATCTGCAATACTTAGACCTCGACGATTCTGCAACTGGACAACCCTTCCTGGGACGCTTCTGGTATACCAAGTCAGATTCTTTGACTAGGTAACCCTTCCTGGGACGCTTCTGGAATACCAAGTCAGATTCTTTGGCTAGGTAACCCTTCCTAGGACGCTTCTGGAATACCAAGTCAGATTCTTTGGCTAGGTAACCCTTCCTGGGACGCTTCTGGAATACCAAGTCAGATTCTTTGGCTAGGTAACCCTTCCTGGGACGCTTCTGGAATACCAAGTCAGATTCTTTGGCTAGGTAACCCTTCCTGGGACGCTTCTGGAATACCAAGTCAGATTCTTTGGCTAGGTAACCCTTCCTGGGACGCTTCTGGAATACCAAGTCAGATTCTTTGGCTAGGTAACCCTTCCTGGGACGCTTCTGGAATACCAAGTCAGATTCTTCAACTACCCGACCGTTGCCAGTACCCGTCTGGGATACACAATCAACGTGCTGCAACTACCCGACCGTTGCCAGGACCCGTCTGGGATACACAGTCAACGTGCTGCAACTACCCGACCGTTGCCAGGACCCGTCTGGGATACACAGTCAACGTGCTGCAACTACCCGACCGTTGCCTGGACCCGTCTGGGATACACAGTCAACGTGCTGCAACTACCCGACCGTTGCCTGGACCCGTCTGGGATACACAGTCAACGTGCTGCAACTACCCGACCGTTGCCTGGACCCGTCTGGGATACACGGTCAACGTGCTGCAACTACCCGACCGTTGCCTGGACCCGTCTGGGATACACGGTCAACGTGCTGCAACTACCCGACCGTTGCCTGGACCCGTCTGGGATACACGGTCAACGTGCTGCAACTACCCGACCGTTGCCTGGACCCGTCTGGGATACACGGTCAACGTGCTGCAACTACCCGACCGTTGCCTGGACCCGTCTGGGATACACGGTCAACGTGCTGCAACTACCCGACCGTTGCCTGGACCCGTCTGGGATACACGGTCAACGTGCTGCAACTACCCGACCGTTGCCTGGACCCGTCTGGGATACACGGTCAACGTGCTGCAACTACCCGACCGTTGCCTGGACCCGTCTGGGATACACGGTCAACGTGCTGCAACTACCCGCCCGTTGCCTGGACCCGTCTGGGATACACGGTCAACGTGCTGCAACTACCCGACCGTTGCCTGGACCCGTCTGGGATACACGGTCAACGTGCTGCAACTACCCGACCGCTGCCAGGACCCGTCTGGGATACACAGTCAACGTGCTGCAACTACCCGACCGCTGCCAGGACCCGTCTGGGATACACAGTCAACGTGCTGCAACTACCCGACCGTTGCCTGGACCCGTCTGGGATACACAGTCAACGTGCTGCAACTACCCGACCGTTGCCTGGACCCGTCTGGGATACACAGTCAACGTGCTGCAACTACCCGACCGCTGCCAGGACCCGTCTGGGATACACAGTCAACGTGCTGCAACTACCCGACCGTTGCCTGGACCCGTCTGGGATACACAGTCAACGTGCTGCAACTACCCGACCGTTGCCTGGACCCGTCTGGGATACACAGTCAACGTGCTGCAACTACCCGACCGTTGCCTGGACCCGTCTGGGATACACAGTCAACGTGCTGCAACTACCCGACCGTTGCCTGGACCCGTCTGGGATACACAGTCAACGTGCTGCAACTACCCGACCGTTGCCTGGACCCGTCTGGGATACACAGTCAACGTGCTGCAACTACCCGACCGTTGCCTGGACCCGTCTGGGATACACAGTCAACGTGCTGCAACTACCCGACCGCTGCCAGGACCCGTCTGGGATGCACAGTCAACGTGCTGCAACTACCCGACCGTTGCCAGGACCCGTCTGGGATGCACAGTCAACGTGCTGCAACTACCCGACCGTTGCCTGGACCCGTCTGGGATGCACAGTCAACGTGCTGCAACTACCCGACCGTTGCCTGGACCCGTCTGGGATGCACAGTCAACGTGCTGCAACTACCCGACCGTTGCCTGGACCCGTCTGGGATACACAGTCAACGTGCTGCAACTACCCGACCGTTGCCTGGACCCGTCTGGGATACACAGTCAACGTGCTGCAACTACCCGACCGTTGCCTGGACCCGTCTGGGATACACAGTCAACGTGCTGCAACTACCCGACCGTTGCCTGGACCCGTCTGGGATACACAGTCAACGTGCTGCAACTACCCGACCGTTGCCTGGACCCGTCTGGGATACACAGTCAACGTGCTGCAACTACCCGACCGTTGCCTGGACCCGTCTGGGATACACAGTCAACGTGCTGCAACTACCCGACCGTTGCCTGGACCCGTCTGGGATACACAGTCAACGTGCTGCAACTACCCGACCGTTGCCTGGACCCGTCTGGGATACACAGTCAACGTGCTGCAACTACCCGACCGTTGCCTGGACCCGTCTGGGATACACAGTCAACGTGCTGCAACTACCCGACCGTTGCCTGGACCCGTCTGGGATACACGGTCAACGTGCTGCAACTACCCGACCGTTGCCTGGACCCGTCTGGGATACACGGTCAACGTGCTGCAACTACCCGACCGTTGCCTGGACCCGTCTGGGATACACGGTCAACGTGCTGCAACTACCCGACCGTTGCCTGGACCCGTCTGGGATACACGGTCAACGTGCTGCAACTACCCGACCGTTGCCTGGACCCGTCTGGGATACACGGTCAACGTGCTGCAACTACCCGACCGTTGCCTGGACCCGTCTGGGATACACGGTCAACGTGCTGCAACTACCCGACCGTTGCCTGGACCCGTCTGGGATACACGGTCAACGTGCTGCAACTACCCGACCGTTGCCTGGACCCGTCTGGGATACACGGTCAACGTGCTGCAACTACCCGACCGTTGCCTGGACCCGTCTGGGATACACGGTCAACGTGCTGCAACTACCCGACCGTTGCCTGGACCCGTCTGGGATACACGGTCAACGTGCTGCAACTACCCGACCGTTGCCTGGACCCGTCTGGGATACACGGTCAACGTGCTGCAACTACCCGACCGCTGCCAGGACCCGTCTGGGATACACGGTCAACGTGCTGCAACTACCCGACCGCTGCCAGGACCCGTCTGGGATACACAGTCAACGTGCTGCAACTACCCGACCGCTGCCAGGACCCGTCTGGGATACACAGTCAACGTGCTGCAACTACCCGACCGTTGCCTGGACCCGTCTGGGATACACAGTCAACGTGCTGCAACTACCCGACCGTTGCCTGGACCCGTCTGGGATACACAGTCAACGTGCTGCAACTACCCGACCGTTGCCTGGACCCGTCTGGGATACACAGTCAACGTGCTGCAACTACCCGACCGTTGCCTGGACCCGTCTGGGATACACAGTCAACGTGCTGCAACTACCCGACCGTTGCCTGGACCCGTCTGGGATACACAGTCAACGTGCTGCAACTACCCGACCGTTGCCTGGACCCGTCTGGGATACACAGTCAACGTGCTGCAACTACCCGACCGCTGCCAGGACCCGTCTGGGATACACAGTCAACGTGCTGCAACTACCCGACCGTTGCCAGGACCCGTCTGGGATGCACAGTCAACGTGCTGCAACTACCCGACCGTTGCCAGGACCCGTCTGGGATGCACAGTCAACGTGCTGCAACTACCCGACCGTTGCCTGGACCCGTCTGGGATGCACAGTCAACGTGCTGCAACTACCCGACCGTTGCCTGGACCCGTCTGGGATACACAGTCAACGTGCTGCAACTACCCGACCGTTGCCTGGACCCGTCTGGGATACACAGTCAACGTGCTGCAACTACCCGACCGTTGCCTGGACCCGTCTGGGATACACAGTCAACGTGCTGCAACTACCCGACCGTTGCCTGGACCCGTCTGGGATACACAGTCAACGTGCTGCAACTACCCGACCGTTGCCTGGACCCGTCTGGGATACACAGTCAACGTGCTGCAACTACCCGACCGTTGCCTGGACCCGTCTGGGATACACAGTCAACGTGCTGCAACTACCCGACCGTTGCCTGGACCCGTCTGGGATACACAGTCAACGTGCTGCAACTACCCGACCGTTGCCTGGACCCGTCTGGGATACACAGTCAACGTGCTGCAACTACCCGACCGTTGCCTGGACCCGTCTGGGATACACAGTCAACGTGCTGCAACTACCCGACCGTTGCCTGGACCCGTCTGGGATACACAGTCAACGTGCTGCAACTACCCGACCGTTGCCTGGACCCGTCTGGGATACACAGTCAACGTGCTGCAACTACCCGACCGTTGCCTGGACCCGTCTGGGATACACAGTCAACGTGCTGCAACTACCCGACCGTTGCCTGGACCCGTCTGGGATACACAGTCAACGTGCTGCAACTACCCGACCGTTGCCTGGACCCGTCTGGGATACACAGTCAACGTGCTGCAACTACCCGACCGTTGCCTGGACCCGTCTGGGATACACAGTCAACGTGCTGCAACTACCCGACCGTTGCCTGGACCCGTCTGGGATACACAGTCAACGTGCTGCAACTACCCGACCGTTGCCTGGACCCGTCTGGGATACACAGTCAACGTGCTGCAACTACCCGACCGTTGCCTGGACCCGTCTGGGATACACAGTCAACGTGCTGCAACTACCCGACCGTTGCCTGGACCCGTCTGGGATACACAGTCAACGTGCTGCAACTACCCGACCGTTGCCTGGACCCGTCTGGGATACACAGTCAACGTGCTGCAACTACCCGACCGTTGCCTGGACCCGTCTGGGATACACAGTCAACGTGCTGCAACTACCCGACCGTTGCCTGGACCCGTCTGGGATACACAGTCAACGTGCTGCAACTACCCGACCGTTGCCTGGACCCGTCTGGGATACACAGTCAACGTGCTGCAACTACCCGACCGTTGCCTGGACCCGTCTGGGATACACAGTCAACGTGCTGCAACTACCCGACCGTTGCCTGGACCCGTCTGGGATACACAGTCAACGTGCTGCAACTACCCGACCGTTGCCTGGACCCGTCTGGGATACACAGTCAACGTGCTGCAACTACCCGACCGTTGCCTGGACCCGTCTGGGATACACAGTCAACGTGCTGCAACTACCCGACCGTTGCCTGGACCCGTCTGGGATACACAGTCAACGTGCTGCAACTACCCGACCGTTGCCTGGACCCGTCTGGGATACACAGTCAACGTGCTGCAACTACCCGACCGTTGCCTGGACCCGTCTGGGATACACAGTCAACGTGCTGCAACTACCCGACCGTTGCCTGGACCCGTCTGGGATACACAGTCAACGTGCTGCAACTACCCGACCGTTGCCTGGACCCGTCTGGGATACACAGTCAACGTGCTGCAACTACCCGACCGTTGCCTGGACCCGTCTGGGATACACAGTCAACGTGCTGCAACTACCCGACCGTTGCCTGGACCCGTCTGGGATACACAGTCAACGTGCTGCAACTACCCGACCGTTGCCTGGACCCGTCTGGGATACACAGTCAACGTGCTGCAACTACCCGACCGTTGCCTGGACCCGTCTGGGATACACAGTCAACGTGCTGCAACTACCCGACCGTTGCCTGGACCCGTCTGGGATACACAGTCAACGTGCTGCAACTACCCGACCGTTGCCTGGACCCGTCTGGGATACACAGTCAACGTGCTGCAACTACCCGACCGTTGCCTGGACCCGTCTGGGATACACAGTCAACGTGCTGCAACTACCCGACCGTTGCCTGGACCCGTCTGGGATACACAGTCAACGTGCTGCAACTACCCGACCGTTGCCTGGACCCGTCTGGGATACACAGTCAACGTGCTGCAACTACCCGACCGTTGCCTGGACCCGTCTGGGATACACAGTCAACGTGCTGCAACTACCCGACCGTTGCCTGGACCCGTCTGGGATACACAGTCAACGTGCTGCAACTACCCGACCGTTGCCTGGACCCGTCTGGGATACACAGTCAACGTGCTGCAACTACCCGACCGTTGCCTGGACCCGTCTGGGATACACAGTCAACGTGCTGCAACTACCCGACCGTTGCCTGGACCCGTCTGGGATACACAGTCAACGTGCTGCAACTACCCGACCGTTGCCTGGACCCGTCTGGGATACACAGTCAACGTGCTGCAACTACCCGACCGTTGCCTGGACCCGTCTGGGATACACAGTCAACGTGCTGCAACTACCCGACCGTTGCCTGGACCCGTCTGGGATACACAGTCAACGTGCTGCAACTACCCGACCGTTGCCTGGACCCGTCTGGGATACACAGTCAACGTGCTGCAACTACCCGACCGTTGCCTGGACCCGTCTGGGATACACAGTCAACGTGCTGCAACTACCCGACCGTTGCCTGGACCCGTCTGGGATACACAGTCAACGTGCTGCAACTACCCGACCGTTGCCTGGACCCGTCTGGGATACACAGTCAACGTGCTGCAACTACCCGACCGTTGCCTGGACCCGTCTGGGATACACAGTCAACGTGCTGCAACTACCCGACCGTTGCCTGGACCCGTCTGGGATACACAGTCAACGTGCTGCAACTACCCGACCGTTGCCTGGACCCGTCTGGGATACACAGTCAACGTGCTGCAACTACCCGACCGTTGCCTGGACCCGTCTGGGATACACAGTCAACGTGCTGCAACTACCCGACCGTTGCCTGGACCCGTCTGGGATACACAGTCAACGTGCTGCAACTACCCGACCGTTGCCTGGACCCGTCTGGGATACACAGTCAACGTGCTGCAACTACCCGACCGTTGCCTGGACCCGTCTGGGATACACAGTCAACGTGCTGCAACTACCCGACCGTTGCCTGGACCCGTCTGGGATACACAGTCAACGTGCTGCAACTACCCGACCGTTGCCTGGACCCGTCTGGGATACACAGTCAACGTGCTGCAACTACCCGACCGTTGCCTGGACCCGTCTGGGATACACAGTCAACGTGCTGCAACTACCCGACCGTTGCCTGGACCCGTCTGGGATACACAGTCAACGTGCTGCAACTACCCGACCGTTGCCTGGACCCGTCTGGGATACACAGTCAACGTGCTGCAACTACCCGACCGTTGCCTGGACCCGTCTGGGATACACAGTCAACGTGCTGCAACTACCCGACCGTTGCCTGGACCCGTCTGGGATACACAGTCAACGTGCTGCAACTACCCGACCGTTGCCTGGACCCGTCTGGGATACACAGTCAACGTGCTGCAACTACCCGACCGTTGCCTGGACCCGTCTGGGATACACAGTCAACGTGCTGCAACTACCCGACCGTTGCCTGGACCCGTCTGGGATACACAGTCAACGTGCTGCAACTACCCGACCGTTGCCTGGACCCGTCTGGGATACACAGTCAACGTGCTGCAACTACCCGACCGTTGCCTGGACCCGTCTGGGATACACAGTCAACGTGCTGCAACTACCCGACCGTTGCCTGGACCCGTCTGGGATACACAGTCAACGTGCTGCAACTACCCGACCGTTGCCTGGACCCGTCTGGGATACACAGTCAACGTGCTGCAACTACCCGACCGTTGCCTGGACCCGTCTGGGATACACAGTCAACGTGCTGCAACTACCCGACCGTTGCCTGGACCCGTCTGGGATACACAGTCAACGTGCTGCAACTACCCGACCGTTGCCTGGACCCGTCTGGGATACACAGTCAACGTGCTGCAACTACCCGACCGTTGCCTGGACCCGTCTGGGATACACAGTCAACGTGCTGCAACTACCCGACCGTTGCCTGGACCCGTCTGGGATACACAGTCAACGTGCTGCAACTACCCGACCGTTGCCTGGACCCGTCTGGGATACACAGTCAACGTGCTGCAACTACCCGACCGTTGCCTGGACCCGTCTGGGATACACAGTCAACGTGCTGCAACTACCCGACCGTTGCCTGGACCCGTCTGGGATACACAGTCAACGTGCTGCAACTACCCGACCGTTGCCTGGACCCGTCTGGGATACACAGTCAACGTGCTGCAACTACCCGACCGTTGCCTGGACCCGTCTGGGATACACAGTCAACGTGCTGCAACTACCCGACCGTTGCCTGGACCCGTCTGGGATACACAGTCAACGTGCTGCAACTACCCGACCGTTGCCTGGACCCGTCTGGGATACACAGTCAACGTGCTGCAACTACCCGACCGTTGCCTGGACCCGTCTGGGATACACAGTCAACGTGCTGCAACTACCCGACCGTTGCCTGGACCCGTCTGGGATACACAGTCAACGTGCTGCAACTACCCGACCGTTGCCTGGACCCGTCTGGGATACACAGTCAACGTGCTGCAACTACCCGACCGTTGCCTGGACCCGTCTGGGATACACAGTCAACGTGCTGCAACTACCCGACCGTTGCCTGGACCCGTCTGGGATACACAGTCAACGTGCTGCAACTACCCGACCGTTGCCTGGACCCGTCTGGGATACACAGTCAACGTGCTGCAACTACCCGACCGTTGCCTGGACCCGTCTGGGATACACAGTCAACGTGCTGCAACTACCCGACCGTTGCCTGGACCCGTCTGGGATACACAGTCAACGTGCTGCAACTACCCGACCGTTGCCTGGACCCGTCTGGGATACACAGTCAACGTGCTGCAACTACCCGACCGTTGCCTGGACCCGTCTGGGATACACAGTCAACGTGCTGCAACTACCCGACCGTTGCCTGGACCCGTCTGGGATACACAGTCAACGTGCTGCAACTACCCGACCGTTGCCTGGACCCGTCTGGGATACACAGTCAACGTGCTGCAACTACCCGACCGTTGCCTGGACCCGTCTGGGATACACAGTCAACGTGCTGCAACTACCCGACCGTTGCCTGGACCCGTCTGGGATACACAGTCAACGTGCTGCAACTACCCGACCGTTGCCTGGACCCGTCTGGGATACACAGTCAACGTGCTGCAACTACCCGACCGTTGCCTGGACCCGTCTGGGATACACAGTCAACGTGCTGCAACTACCCGACCGTTGCCTGGACCCGTCTGGGATACACAGTCAACGTGCTGCAACTACCCGACCGTTGCCTGGACCCGTCTGGGATACACAGTCAACGTGCTGCAACTACCCGACCGTTGCCTGGACCCGTCTGGGATACACAGTCAACGTGCTGCAACTACCCGACCGTTGCCTGGACCCGTCTGGGATACACAGTCAACGTGCTGCAACTACCCGACCGTTGCCTGGACCCGTCTGGGATACACAGTCAACGTGCTGCAACTACCCGACCGTTGCCTGGACCCGTCTGGGATACACAGTCAACGTGCTGCAACTACCCGACCGTTGCCTGGACCCGTCTGGGATACACAGTCAACGTGCTGCAACTACCCGACCGTTGCCTGGACCCGTCTGGGATACACAGTCAACGTGCTGCAACTACCCGACCGTTGCCTGGACCCGTCTGATACTTCAACTGGCAAACCCTTCCAAAGACCTCATGCAACCATTCCGTTTTTTCACATCATCTTTAAACATGATATAAAACATATACATTTTCCCTTATCCCCTTATGAAACGGAACTTTCGTAATTAAGAATAAACTCTATTAGAAAAACTTGAGTCTTTTAAATTACAACATTTATTTTCAGAGGCCTTTGGGTAATAAACCCAATGCCAATTGCTCATAGGACAACAGAGCTTTCGACCACTGCCAGAGAAGATTGAGCTAAGCATTGTCGTCACAGCTGCGATATTTATTACTCAAGTGCCATTTCATAATGAAACACCTTGTGTGAACATAATAGCAATTGCGCAGTTCGTCAGGTTCAAACTTTCTTTGATACGCCCACTTCTAAATTTCAAACAGCACTGCAGTAGGTAAAACTTCATGGGCAGACCAAGACACATAATGGCAGCAAACAATTGAAAGATATTTCCCACAATGCTCACGCGCTACCTCTTCGTAGACCCTCGCGTAGTACAGAAGCGTACTTTGCATAGGCACGAACTTCTACTTCCAGAGCAAGAGCAATGTCAAATGTATTTGATATACCACTCTTTCTCTCTTTCTTCATTCATGTGCCCACTTTCCACCACTACCATACTACTTAATTTATAGCCGAATTAAGGGTGTATGGTAGTACAGGCACATACGTCATTATATATGTAAACCTAACGTAACTTCAGCAGACTACTGTCAAATATATTTACTTCCCACCATGGTTGGGAAGCGGGTACTTTTGCAAGTCTACCTTACTCACGAACCGACCCCTTAACTGGTGCTGCAGAGTACTTTGTACGAGAACCAGCTTCTATTTTAAGGACAGAAACAATATCATACCAAATCATACACACTTAGTTCACCACTTCTTCCCTCTCTCCTTCAAGCTTGCATATAAAATATAGACCTTCACTCGAAGTGAAACACGATAATCACGCCTGTACCAATTAATAAAAACTGTCTTTGTACACAAAGACGCGAAAAAGTAAGAGATAAGTGTAGAAAATTAATTGTTTGAAGTAACAGATATTCAAATTTTCATTTTTGATTATAAAACATCAATTATTTGAAAAAATTTCTTATCTTAGTTTTTTTCACCAAAATTCCTTAAGTTAAAGTGCATCATTTTAGAAGTAGAAAACTTATGCATTTTATTTATTTTTAAAATTTAGAGTTAGTTTGAGTATTCGGGCCTATAAGGAGAATAAACTGGCAGAAAATTGTTGATAGCAGACAGAATAAAACAAGCATAAAAACTTAACAAAACGTGTTCGTTTATTTTGAAGTTTTCGAGGTTTCAAAAATTGACGTGTTGTATATCTTTCAAAAGATCACAATCAAGCTACAGATCCTTTTGACTCTAATAACTACATCACAGTCAAAGGGCGAATGTAATTCTCGGTTCGCAATATTTTCAATTTTTAAATATAAAAATAAATATTTCTAGCTCTATTTTTCAGATATCCGAGTATTTGAACTTCCTCGAAGCAAATGTTTCTCAAAAATAAACAGTAGTATCAAGGTAGTTTCTCTGAAATTTTTGTGAAAAAAACTAAGATAAGAAATTTTTTCAAATAATTGATGTTTTATAATCACGTCTTCAAAAATGAAAATTTGAATATCTGTTACTTCAAACAATTAATTTTCTACACTTATCTCTTACTTTTTCGCGTCTTTGTGTACAAAGACAGTTTTTATTAATATCTGTAACTTCAGTCTTAATATGAATTAAAACTGTTTAGAAACTAGTATTTTAAAACGTATACTGAAAAGCAGGCGCTCCATTTAAGTCTTGTGGTGTTGCGCGTTTATTAGTTACCGCGTTTGAACTTGATTGCTTCAACGCCCAGTCCAACTCAAATTGCCTTCCCGTCGTTTTCACGTGCAAAGCACAGTGGATGCAATAATACAAATAGATTTGTAGACCTGTGTACAAAAACAATCTATACACCTGTGCACAAACATATTCCATAGACCTGCGCTGGGTGACCACATTTCCTAAATTTTATAATTTTTCCTATTTTCGGATGTCTTCCTATTAGTTCCTATAATTTCGATTATTTTCCTATATTTCCTATTTTTTGAAATTGTAGATATTTTGTGCGCTCTCACTTTTGGTTTTGTTATATATCACCAAAGCTATGGAAGCCTCTAAAAATATTTGTCACGGAAGTCTGTGATGTTTTAAATTTATAGCATATGTTTCTAACATTACGTTTCATAAGTATGACACTTCCTATATTTCAAAACGCTAGAGACTTAATTAGAGCTAGTTCGAGAACGACGCAAGAATTGACTACACGCGATTTTCTACTCCATCTTCCTATTTAGTCTGTACTAAGCCTTTGACAGGGCCTCATCAGGCGTCGCTTTACGAGAATCTATGACGTTTCATTTACGTCACTTCGAGACAAGCTCTCAGCTAACAGTGACAAATTTATGTAACATATCTTACGAACTTATGGTTATAACAAAACCAAAGCTCCTTTGTAAATCTTGTTTTATTACTTTCAAAGCATTTGCAACCTATATTTTGCTATATTTTCAAGAGTAGTTCTCTTGTCTTTTCCTGTTTTTTAATTATACATCTATAAATCAAAGTCCTGACTGACTGACAGACTGACTGATAATCATCGCCCAGCCCAAACCGCTGGCCCCAGAAGGCTGAAAATTTGGAGGAACGTTACTCGTAAAGGCCTGTCCAGACTGACACATTTTGCGAGTTCGCATCTTCGCTTTGCTTGTTTGCAAGATCGCGCTACTGTCCACATTGGGTTTTCGCTACTTTGCGTCCTCACCTCGCGAAGATACAAATTTCTTGCGACTAGGCCAAGAATTTCGCGTCTTCGCGAGAAAAGCACCAATCACAGACGAGAGGAAGGCAGGGGGCGATTAGTTTCGTTTTTCTCTTTGGACAACGTCGATGGAGAAGGGCAGATGGCGCAATGATTGCTCAATTTTTATTGGCTCTCAGAATGGGAAAAGCAAAATTTTTGCTTGTATCTGAACAGAAGTGCAAATGTTTTTCGTGATCTTTGCGAAGATGCGAATAGACGAAGGCGCGAACACGCGAGCGCGAACTCAATGTGGACAAAGCTTAAGTAGTAGGCGCGTACTAAGAACGATTTTTCCAATCCGCCGCCATCTTCATAAATGGCGCCCAGAAATGTAACATATCTTCTCTTTGTAAGAAAGTCCGCGAGTTTCAACCGATTTCACAAATATTTAGTACACTGGATTCCTTTAACCTATAGACGGGCTGAATGGTCTTTCGGGATCGATTTGTTGCCATCATTTTAAATGGCGGCCAGATATTTAAAAACCTTTCTTTATAGAATGTCTGTGTGTAATGTAATAAAAAATGTCCCGACGAGCTGAGGGGCGACGCCGAGTGCCTTCGCTCCTAGGATGCTACAAAAATATTAGTCGAATCAGTAAAATGTACCCATACTTGATGGAAGTTCTTACTACACTCAAGCGATGCCGCGGGTAACAGCTAGTCTCCTATAATTTCCTGTAAATCAATTGTAAATTTCCTATAACTATTACAAGGTTATTTGTGGTCACCATGAGTACACAAACATATTTCGTAGATAACATAGACTTGTTAAAACACATGTCATATAATTGTGTACAAACTGATCCCGTAGACTTGTGTACAAACTGATCCCGTAGACTTGTGCACAAACAGATCCCTTAGAATTGTGCACAAACTGATGTAATAGACTTGCGCACAAAATGATGTCATAGACTTGCGCACACACTGATGTCATAGACTTACGCACAAACAGATGTCATAAACTTGTGCAAAAAGAGATGTTATATACCTGTACACAAAAAGGTTCCATGGGCCTCAGCAGAAAAAAATTCCATACCCCTATGCTCAAAAATATGCTCAAGAATATCTCGTACACCAGTGCACAAAAATGCTGCATATCCATATGCACAAAAATATCCCGTATCCATTTGCAGAAAAATGTTCTTTAGACCTGTGCACAAACAGATTCCTTAGGCCTCTGCACAAACCGATTCAGTAGGCCTGTGCACAAAAATATTCCGTAGACCTAAGCACTAAAATATTCCGAAGACCTGTGCACAAAAATATTCCGTAGACCTGTGCACAAACAGATACCGTAGACATGTGCACAAACAGATTCCGGAGACTTGTACACAAACGGAAGTCACAGGGTTGTGCACGAACAGATGTCATAGACTTGCGCAAAAAATACATCATAGACTTGCGCAAAAAGAGATGTCATGGATATGTGCAAAAACAGAAGTCTTAGACTAGTGCAAAAACAGAAGTCTTAGACTAGTGCAAAAACAGAAGTCTTAGACTCGTTTACAAACAAAAGTCTTAGACTCGTTTACAAACAGAAGTCTTAGACTCGTTTACAAACAGAAGTCTTAGACTTGTTTACAAACAGAAGTCTAAGACTTGCTTACAAACAGAAGTCTAAGACTTGTTTACAAACAGAAGTCTTAGACTTGTTTACAAACAGAAGTCTAAGACTTGTTTACAAACAGAAGTCTAAGACTTGTTTACAAACAGAAGTCATAGACCTGAATACATAAAGATTCCATAGACCTGTTTACAAAAAGATTTCATACCCATTTGCACAAAACAATTCCATACCCAATAGCACAAAACGATTCCATACCCATTTGCCCAAAACGATTCCATACCCATTTGCCCAAAACGATTCCATACCCATTTGCCCAAAACGATTCCATAGACCTGTGCACAAAAATATTCCATAGACCTGTGCCCAAAGAGATTCCATAAAACTGTGCACAAAAAGATTCCCTAGACCTGTGCTCAAAAAATATGCCGTAGGCCTGTGCACAAACAGATGCCGTACACCTGTAAAGAGACAGATTCCGTAAACCTATGTACAAACAGATTCCGGAGATCTGTGCACAGATTCCGTAGTCATGTGCACAAACAAATTCCGTAGACTTGTACACAAGTGGAAGTCACAGGCTTGTGCACAACAGATGTCATAGACATGTTCAAACCAGATTCCATAGTTTTGTGCACAAGTCATAGACCTGTGCATAAAAACATTCTATAGACTTGTGCACATCAAGTTTCCATAGACCTGTGCACAAAAGATCTCATGGAGATGTGCATAAAAGATTTCATGGAGCTGTACACAAAACATTATATAGGCTTGTGCACATAAAGATTCTTTAGACCTGTGTACATAAAGATTTCATACCCATAGCACAAAACTATTCCATAACCATTTGCACAGAAATATTCCCTAGACCTGCGCACAAAAATATTTCATAAAACCGTGCACAAAAAGATTCCATTGACCTATGCACAAAATATTCTATTGGCTTTTGTATAAACATGTGACATAGACCTGTGTACAAAAATAATCCATGGACCTGTGCACAAAAACATGCCTTGGACCTGTTCAGAAACATTCCATTTCACACCCATTTGCACAAACATTTTCCGTAGACCCGTGCACAAACAGAGTCCGTAGACTAGCGCATAAACAGATTCCATAGATTTACGCACAAATATATTACGTAGACTCGTGCACAAATAGATTCCACAGACTTGTACACAAACGGAAGTCACACGGTTTTGCACAATCCGATGTTATAGAGTTGTGCACAAACAGATGTCATATGCTTGTGTAAAAACTGATTTCATAGACTTGCTCAAAAAGAGATGCCATCGACATTTGCACAAGAGATTCCGTAGACTTGTGCACATAAAGATTCTTCAGACTTGTGCACATAAAGATTCTTCAGACTTGTGCACAAACATATTTTGTAGACCTGTACACACACAAATACCATAGACGTGTGCAAAAAAAAGATGTCAAATATTTGTGCAAAAACCCATCCCTTAGACTTTTGCGCAAACTGATGCCATAGACTTGTGCAGAATCATATGTCCTAGACCGGTGTACAAACATTCTATAGATTTGTGCACAAACATGAGTCATATACCTGTACACAAAAAATATTTCACGGACTTCTGCACAAAAACATTCCATATACCTGTACACAAAAATATTCCATCGACCTCTGCACAAAAACATTCCATAACCCTATGTGCTCAAAAATTTTCCTTACCCATTTGCACAAAAATATCACGTTCACCTGTGCACAAAAATATTCGGTATCCATTTTCACAAAAACATTCCATTGACCTCTGCACAAAAACATTCCATAACCCTATGCTCTAAAATTTTCCTTACCCATTTGCACAAAAATATCATGTTGACCTGTGCACAAAAATATCACGTACACCTGTGCACAAAAATATCACGTACACCTGTGCACAAAAATATTCGGTATCCATTTTCACAAAAACATTCCATTGACCTCTGCACAAAAACATTCCATAACCCTATGCTCAAAAAATTTCCTTACCCATTTGCACAAAAATATCATGTTCACCTGTGCACAAAAATATCACGTACACCTGTGCACAAAAATATCACGTACACCTGTGCACAAAAATATTCGGTATCCATTTTCACAAAAACATTCCATAACCCTATGCTCAAAAATTTTCCTTACCCATTTGCACAAAAATATCACGTACACCTGTGCACAAAAATATCACGTACACCTGTGCAAAAAAATATTCGGTATCCATTTTCACAAAAATATTCCGTACACCTGCGCACAAAAATATTCCGTACACCTGTGCACAAAAATATTCCAAATCCATTTTCACCATAATATTCCGTACACCTGTGAACAAAAACAGTTCGTAAACCCGTGCACAAAAATATTCCAAATCCATTTTCACCTATAATATTCCGTACACCTATGCAAAAAAATATTCCGTACACCTAAGCATAAAAATATTTCGTACACTTGTGCACAAAGAAATGTCGTAGACTCGCGCAAAAAGAGATGTTATAGACATGTGCACATCAGATTCCATAGAGTTATGCACAAACATTTTCAATACCCCTACGCTCAAACAGATTTCAAACCCTTATGCTCAAAAAGATTCCATACCCATTTGCACAAAAATAATCCGTAGACCCGTGCTCAAAAATATTCCGTAGACCCTTGCTCAGACAGAGGTCACTCGCGTGTGCACAAACAGATGTCACTCGCGTGTGCACAAACAGATGTCATAGACTTGTGAATAAACAGATGTTATAGACTTGTGCCCAAAGAGATGTTATAGACTTGTTCACACACAGGTGTTATAGACTTGTTCACACACAGGTGTTATAGAATTGCTCACAAACAGGTGTTAAAGAATTGCTCACAAACAGGTGTTATAGACTTGTTCACAAACAGATGATTTAGACTTGTGCACAAACAGATGTTTTAGTCTTGTGTACAAACAGATGTTTTAGTCTTGTGTACAAACAGATGTTTTAGACTTGTGCACAAACAGATGTTTTAGTCTTGTGTACAAACAGATGTTTTAGACTTGTGCACAAACAGATGTTTTAGTCTTGTGTACAAACAGATGTTTTAGACTTGTGCATAAACAAATGTTATTGACTTGCGCCAAAAGAGATGTCATAGAAATGAGCAAATCAGATTCCAAAGACCTGTGCACAATCAGAGGTCGTAGACCTGTGCACAATCAGAGGTCGTAGACCTGTGCACAAACAGAAGTCGTAGACCTGTGCAAATAAAGATTTTTCACTTGGGCACATACAATACTTGAGCGTAGGGGTATTGAAAATGTTTGTGCATAACTCTATGGAATCTGATGTGCACATACAAGACTTGTGTGCACATAAAGATTCTTCAGACTTGTGTGCACATAAAGATTCTTCAGACTTGTGTGCACATAAAGATTCTTCAGACTTGTGTGCACATAAAGATTCTTCAAACTTGTGCACATAAATATACCATTGACCCATGAACAAAAAATTCCATAGACCTGTGCACAGAAGATTCCATACTCCTATACTCAAAAGGATTCCATGCTGATTTGCACAAAAACCTTCCGTAGACCTGATTAAAACAATATTCCATAGGCCTGTGCACGAAAAGATTCCATAGCCCTGGAAACAAAAATATTCCGCTGACCTGTGCACAAAAAGATTGCATAGGCCTCTGCACAAAGAGATTTTATACCCCTTTGCACAAAAATATTCTGTAGGTCTGTGCTTAAACAGATTCCGTAGACTTGTACACAAACAGATGTTATAGTTTAGACTCGTGTAAAAATTTAATTACCTATAATTGGTAATTATCTTTAATTGCTTGTTTTGTTTAATTAAATTTAATCTGTACTTCGCAACTAAATTAGTTGGACGCGTAAAAGTTATAATGACAATTAAGCTAGCTAATTGCCCTACCAATTTGATTATCTGTAGTAAAACGACGTAAGTCCTAGAATGACTGTCTTTATTACTTAACCCAAGCAAAAAAGTCTTAAGTTCCACAGTTTAAAGGTAAACCACGTAATTCGGAGCAGGTACTTAAAACTATTAAAAACAATACTTATACTTTGTTTTTCTTAATGAAACAAAAATTGGCGCCCACTTTAAAAATGGGGCTTTCATTTAAGACCATTTTCAAATCTATCAAACGTATAGTTATTTTTGTAAGGGTAGTTACAAAATGGGAAAGTTTGGAAAATTTCCCATGTTATTTCTATGGAGATTCTCTAGTTTTTCGCCAAAATCTGTGATTAATTTTATGGAAATGAAAACCACCCTTAGCAACTTTATGCTTTATAAAATAAACTATTGGATGGATCATCTTGAAATTTTTACCACATATTAAGGGCCCGGATGTTAGTTCAGTAGAAAAAATTCAAAACAATCAACTTAATACGAAAAAAGTTAAATCCAATCCAAAAACCTTCCTTATACATTAGAGCCGTCATCAGGCCTTATCTAAGGGAGCTACCGCTCCCTTAGAATGTACTAAGATACATTATTACTATTATTTCATTCATTGAATAAAATTAATATTCATAATTGTGTATTTAACGTCAATTGTAAGATAATACTGAACACCGCGGGAGATGAAGGATCAAACTAATAGACATTCTCGCAAAGTCAAAATATTTTTAAGCCATACCATTTTTATTATTATTTGTTTTAATTAATATACATGTTAATTGATAACGGGAATATGACTTACAGCAGAGAGAATTTATAATGGGGAGTGGAAGCTATAGACCTTGACAGTGATAAATACAATGTAGCTCAAACAAGTAGGCTACGTCGCTAAAACTGGCCAGGTAAATTTCCGGTCACAAACAAAACACTATTGGTTGTACAATTACCCAATACGTGTACGCAAAATGCCGGCAGGAGGTTGAGTCAAATCACAATTACCAAACCCTACAGCTCATTAAGATGTAAATAAATCGCGCAAATCAAAAGTTTATAAGTTATATTCCATAAGTTTGACGCTACCTATACTTCGTAATGCTAGAGACTTACAGCACGAGCTAGTTCGAGAACGACGGAAGCGAGAATTGAAGTCCTGCACTCTGTTAATTTTAAAGTTCATCCTCCTATTTAGTCTGTACTAAGCCTTTGACACCGTCTCACCAGGCGTCGCTGCTTTACGTGAATCTATGACCTACGCCACTTTATGACAACCTCCAAGTTATGACAACTAACCAGAGACAAACTTATGCAACATATCTTATGAACTTATTATATTACATCAACGTAATCCTAACTTTCTTCTTTCTTATCATTTTCAGGGTTAAAAATAGGCTCTTGAAATCGCTCTTCAACTTCTTTTATATAAAATTCGTATTTTATTTCCAATCCGTCAAATATTGAAACTAATCCATTTAAGGTTATAGTATAAAGACTGTTAATAATGTATTACGTATACTTGTTACGTACACAGTTACTTGTGACGTAATGTAAATGCGTACACGGTTCTAATTTGAAATCACAGACTGTTCCAAAAGTGTGGTATTACCGAATTTAACTTTCTTACTTAATCAAAATTGATCTCCCATACAACCATACATCTCCACTATACTTCGTTCCTACCACCTTTTTTTGGAACACACATACGTCATAGTTATTATTTCATACGTGAACAAAAGAGGGAAAAAAACAATTTCACCCCAGAACTTACCTTTTAAGTAACAGTGCAGCCTTTATCGTAGTATTTACCAACTTGTTAAAGAAAAATCGAATTGAAGATATTTGATCCTATATCTTGTCAGGGACTTTAATAAGGTCGAGCCTTCGAAAAGTGCGTCTTGAAAACGCGCCAACTTACTTTGATAAACTGTTATGAGTAAGTAATTGATTAATTTGTAAGAAAGCCGATAAAGAGGAAATCCGAGAAGATTGATTCAAATTGGCTTCGACGTCTTTTTTAATCTTTTCTTGAACTTTCAATTAAGTCGCGTTAAAATTGACAAGTATATATTTTGATTGACTGGCAGGCAATCGTAATGGGCAACCGTGACCTCGTTGACTCCATCAAGTTTACCGCCAACTTAAGTCTAAGCGTTATCTTATCCCTCAGGCTCAAATCTCTCAAATAGATAAATTCTAGTTTGAAACAAAAAAAGAATGAAGCCAACAATTTTCTATTATTTATTTACCCCGGGTAACCAGAGAAATCTTGAAGCTCGAAGACAAGTGAAGTCTAGTGACTCTAAAGAGTCTGTTGCTATTTCTACACGTGGCGGCGCTAACTATAGATAAGAAATAGGACATTCCTCCGTTAGAATATCAACATTTAGTGATAATTATATTACAATCAAAGTCTCTTGACGAGGGATCGCTACCAATTGTTACTATTTTTAAACAAAAGAAACACGTACCAGCAACGAAAGAAGCGGTGATTTCACTCTTCTCTTGAATGTCCTGGGGAAAATGCTAAATTTTGGAGATTATTTAATCGAGAAACTCGCTTTTGTTAAATTAGAAAGATTGAAATTATGTTCAAGGCGTTCGTTCTGTTACTGACCATACGCGCCTCGGTGGCGTCAAGGCCTTCCTCGCCTTTGCCTTTCAAGAATGTCATCTATGCCGAATACTCGGAACATCCCCAACGTCTGGACATGGCTTACCGTCAGTGCAGTTCCAGGCCGCAAGTACCACCGACTTCCGGATTCTTAGCCGGGGAAAGTTTCCTGTTCGCTACTAAAGGAGTCGAAGGGGTACTCGAATCGGACCAACAAAGGAATAGAAGAGACCATCGCTTATCCGGTGGTGGACGGGATTTGCTACTTTTACCGGGTCAAAAAGGGTCTTTGCTTAGCTTGGGTGATACTATCCCGGTTGATGAGGTCACTTGGCTACCCGATGAAGAGTTTACCGTCGACCTTTGGGTCAAACCGGAGAGTGGGCAGGAAAACCCGGCTGTAATTTTGGGTGAGTCTCTTGGATATATCGGTGAAGTTTACGAATAAGTACTTTAAACTCGATTTCCACGTCTAGCTGCGGATGATTCTTGCTCCCCCTTTGAAGGAGAAGGCTGGGAAGTAGGGATATCCGCTAAACAAGATGGTGAACGCTTCCCCTACTTCTACGCGAGAATTCAAGCAGCCAGTAGTAGTCAGGAGACCAGGTTAGAATCCACGCCAACCATTTACCACTCGGACCGATGGGTTCACTTGGCTTTAACTTACGACGGCGAAGAAACAAAGTTATTCGTGAATGGAGCCCGGGTATTATAAAGCGTTGTATAAAACTTCATTTTTACTCCTCAGCTAATACTTTGATCATGATAGGTCGGACGCTCTTTCAAACAGAAAGGTAAAATATTTCAACGCCTGCATGTCCTCGATTCGGCGTCCAGTTGCAGGAATCTATTACTTGGTGGAGGCTTTCGTGGCCTAATTGCCATTATCCGTTTATGGAAAAAGGCCTTGACTCCCATCGAGGTCGTATCCGCCATGAAGGCGCCTTTGACATTCAAGAACTATCCGGACATCCCTCAAATATCCTCCTTGGTGATGTGGGAGAATTTTGAAGGTCGTGTTTCGTGGGATTGGTCCGATTTAAACTCAAATCCTCAACGGGTTCCAAGTTCGTTTCAATTTCCTTTGGTCGATATGACACCAGTCATTCCAACGCCCTGCGGATTTACCATATGCGATTCACCCGAAATTGTAAAATCCTACGAGACCAACTGGGAACTTCGAACTCCGAAAACAATACGGTAAGTACTCGTAATGGCCAACACGCACTGCCTCTTGCGGTGCTTCTTGGCGCAAGTTAAATACCCTCTGATGGAGGTCCCACTCCTGCGGTGTTTGCTCCTCTTATGGCATTAATGGAGCGGTCTATTCATTGACTCGATCTTATAATTTAAAATTATTGATAGTTTTGGGTAAATGAATCGATACCTATTTTAGAATCTAAACCAATATTTTTTAACTATGAATCAGATACAACGTAATCAACGTACGGAATAGCGACGGCACTAACGAAACAGTTACAAAGAGACAGATTAACGCCCAACATCGAGCCCTTAACCGCGCGTTTGGTCCTTACAATATTACCTGGGAATACAAGGAAATCGCGATACGAGACACATCCTTACGAAGGAAAACCATTCTGATTGGTTGCAAACCCCAATTTATGGGTAATGGAAACTGCGATCCTAAATGCAACCAATTATTGACCACGAATAACGACGGCGGTGACTGCGACTTGAGCAGAAGATCGTGTCGATCGTCCAAGCAAGGCAATGGAAAGTGTGATCAGGCTTGCAACGTCGCTTACCATAAATGGGACAAAGGAGATTGTTGCGATCCCGCCATTACCGACGTCACAGTTACTTGCTTGGATCCCACTTCACCTAACAGGCAAGTAGAGCAAATATTACTGTTTTAACCACCAAAATCTTATTTTATATATTTTAAAAATTAAAACAAACCTTTCAGGGCGTTTTTAAGTTTGGAAGAATATAAGAAGATTATTTCAGCCCCATCGGATCAAGGAGTCAATATATTTTTTGCCCATTGGACTAACAAGGACATTGTGGGACTTGCCACTTTTCCGTGGGAGAAGGAAGCCAGAACGTCATTGGGTAAGACGATGTCTATTTACTCGGACACTATTGAAATTACGTAATTAATCTCATTTATTTCTAGGCGGAGTTCTAGTACGTCCCGAAGATTTCGGAATCGAAGGTCAAATGGACACTTTAGTTCATGAACTGGGTCACGTATTAGGCCTATGGCACGTTCATCGGGGTGTTTCCGAACTCGAATGTGACCACCCTTGCTTCGAATCGGAACCTTCGTTAACCGCGGGTGACCTGTGCTTCGATACAAAACCAACCGTGGCTCATTCCGCTTGTCGAGACCCTGATAGTCACCGTCTAGCCTGCGGAATTGGACCCTTTACCGAGACACCTTACAACAATTACATGAGTTACTCGGATGACTCTTGCTCCGACTCATTCACGCCTCAACAAGCGGCTCGCATGCATTGCTACGTCGATTTAGCTTACCCCTCGTGGTTGGCCAAATTCACAGAGATTAGTTATCCTCCTCCCCCATTGCCTCCAAGGGTGACTTCCATCTCAACCAACGCGGTATCCATTGTTTGGGTTCCTCCTATTAATCAAGCTCTTTATCTACAAGACGACGCGTCATGTACGAGATGCACACCCGAAAAGGGTTTCTTTCAATACGCCGATGTTGCCGTCGGACACAGGGGAGCTTACGGCGAGTATGCCACTCCTAGAGAAGCTACAGGTACGACAATCCGTGATTACTTTCAAGTATACCCTTTTCATTCTTAAAACGTTATTTTAATAGGAGCCCCAGACTCCGAGACATGCTCCCCGAGCGTTCATTCTTGGATGCCCGATCCAGTTTACTGCACGGCGACAAATACTACCCAAGAAGCGTGTTCCTTGTCGTTGACCTTCAAAGTTCCTGTCGTACCATATTCAGTATCGATATGGATGAATTATAACTCTAGGTTGGGTCTATCCGAAGTTCAGTTGGTCTTTACAGACGGAAGTACAGCCTCTTTGGGACCGGCCAGAAGTAGTTGCGACGAGAGGTTCACTTTCATCATCAGCCAGGTATTTTTAATCACCATGATCTAATCTAAATAATAATTATAACTTTTGATGCAAATTTTCATTCAGGTTTTGCCATGGCTGTCTGTTGAAAAGGAGAGGAAAGAAGTGAAAGGCTTGATTCTTTACACAGCGAGTCCTTTCGTTAGCGTGGACGCCGTTCAACTCATCTCGGTCCCCAATCATCCTTTCTGTTCACGTTGCAAAGCAGTTCGATACCTCGTCTATCGAGATCCTCCGTTTCCGGATGGAGTGGACTTCGTAGAAACGGAAGATACCGAACTTACAGATTCTTCCTTTAAGGAAGTCGCGGTTGATTATCAATACAGGGTTCGAGCCTACTCCGGAAACAAAGTTTCACTTCCTTCACCAGTCTTAATTCATCGTAATGGCGCAAATATTTGCGGAGATGCAGTTTTGGACAAAGAACGAGAAGAATGTGACGATGGCAATTTAATAAACGATGATGGATGCGATAAAAACTGTCAAATTGAAGCGGGATTTTTCTGCAATGGTATGGTTCAAATCATTGTTGTTACTGTACACACGTGGTAAAACTAATTACCACAGGTTGGCCAAGCACTTGCTATTGGCACGAAGGAGATGAAGTTTGCGAAGTTTCGGAAAGAGAACTAGTCTTCGAAGACTGCGGACGATATACTCCCAATGGGTTTACAGATCAGTGGGCCGAACGAGTCGAAACCTTTCCGGAGTTTGATAATCCGGATTGTCCTATCTCCTCTGTCGCTGGACCACCTCTAACAAACCTCAAGGTAATAATATAAAACGACTTCTTTCATGTTTTCTTTGATATAGAAAAAGGAAATAAAATCTAACCTTACCTTTGGCGTATTCTTAGGAGTGCAACGACGGTCATAACGCTAGCAAGGCGTGGCGACCTTGCATCGCGTCTAACATCAAAAAGAGGAACTCTTTAAAATTTGACGCGTTTTTCAAAAATCCCGGAGTGGCCGCATCGGTACAGATACATTTGGAGTCAGACGGCAAACTATTTCCCGAAACCTTAGAGTTTGAAGGAAGAAGAATCGGAAACAGTCGCTCAAAACATAGAGAAGAAAATGAAGCAGATGCTACTGTTGAACTAATCGGGTTTGACGGAGAAACAACGCCATTGGGACCAGTTTCCCTTTACTGCTCTAAGAACCCGGTCATTATATCAATTCACCAAGATCTGACGCGTCCTTTCAAATTATCCAAAGGCATTCGCGTACACTTTTCATCCCCTGACGCCTCTTTCGCCGCTGTGGCGTTGCGCACTTTGAGTTGGAATCCAGTGACTATCTCCCAATGCCAGGCCGATTCCTCACATTCAATATATAGTCCACTTCTGGACAATTGCTTGAGTCAACGGACGTGTGATAGACCAACCTGCCAAGAACCTCTCGTCAAAAACGGTCGACTCGAATGTTCCGGATTCCAAGAAGGCGATGTATGTTCCCTGGTCTGCGACTCTGGTTATTTTTTACTTGAAACCGCCGAGAAGCAATGGACATCCAAGACAGCTAGAGTGACGTGCGCGAATGGCAACTGGTTGGGAGATAGTTTGACTTGTCGCCCGGTCGACTGTCATCTTCCCAAAATTCCTCAAGCTGATGCGCTGTGTCCGGATGGTACCACGTACGGTAAAAGTTGCACTTTCAAATGTCGACCTCCCGCAAGATTGAGAACGATACGTAACGGGGCGAGTGGATCCAGTCCCGTCGTTACTTGCACCAAGTCTGGAATATGGACCGAACCAGAACCTCTCTGTCATTTAAGTTGCCCAGTTCCTTCGATACCAGATTACGCGGTTCTAGTCGACGAAGCCTGCCAGAAAAGAAAGAACTTCGCTTACGGACAGAAATGCAAGTTTCGTTGTCGGGATGGGTATAACGTCGTTGTAGAAGGTGTAAAGAGGTACGCCCTTGCTTTCCAATTAAAAATTCTGGTACATAATCTTTAACGAATTACCTTTTTTTCCCTTTTATTCAGGCGCTACTTCGAATCGCGCTGCGACGGATCAGGCTTATGGAATGTCGATGTTTGCGTCCCGGTAACCTGTCCTCCACCCGACACCAGAGAAGGAGGTTCTCTGAAATGTTCCGACGACTTTCGATTCGGGAGCGTGTGCACCTTAGATTGCCAAGTCTCGAAGCAGGAAATTAAAATGGAAAGATTTAACAGCATGTGCGAGAGCGACGGAAAATGGAATCCACCTTTTCCAACATGCCCTCCAACTGCCGAACATTGCCTTTTGCCTAATTTACACCCCTCTATCAGAATGAACTGCGATAATCTACTTCAGGACTCGTCTATTTTTCAAATTGGTAAATTAATAGCTCTTCTTACCGCTCCTAAAAGGGCTTGAAACTTATTCGTGCTCGGATTTAGGTCAAAAATGCTCCGTAAGTTGCTTACACCTTGAACAAGAAATTTTCGGATTCGAAGCTGGTGAAGAGAAGAATATTAAATGTACAGGACGTGGAACTTGGTACCCTAATCCGGAGTCAATTCTTTGTGCCTTAGAGTGCAGAATGGTAAGTGTTCTTCCATATTAGTCAATGGACGAATATAAAGTATGTTCCGGTCATATCAGGATTCTTTGAACGACTCTTATTGCGACGGTATCAATAACCGAGAACTATGCGGATGGGACGGCGGAGATTGCTGCGAGTCTACGCTAAAGGTCAAAGGGCAAAAGGTTAAACCTATGCCAGTCAGCTGCGGAGATGCGTGTCGTTGTAAACAACCGGGTGCGACATGAAGAACGATTCATTTATAATACATCGAAATTTCACCACCCTGGTATTCGTTAAAATGTAGATATTTACGATCTGTGAAAGTAGTACTAAATTTTTATATTTATTTTAAATTAATTTCTTTATATATACGAAATGACATTGGAATTCTTATTTTGAAGTCTTATAAATAATATTTAGGCAATTTATTCATTTCAATATATACAGAACTTACGTATCTTGACTATAATTAAACCATTAGGAACAAAGGCTTAAACTTAACCCTAAAACGGTGCCTTCAAAGGTGTGCGACCTTTAATATGATCAGCCAATTTTTCGGCCATGGCTATGGTCGGGGCATTGGTATTACCCGACACGACTTGAGGCATGATTGAACAGTCGATGACCCTTAACCCACGAACTCCTCTAACCCTACGTATTTGAAAGAAAAGAATTATCAAATTATTAAGACTAACTAAACCCGAAATAAGACATTCATACCTTGCTTCATTGTCAACTACGGTCATGGGGTCCCGCAATGAACCCATCTTGCACGTGCCTCCGGGATGGTATATGGCGATTGTAAGGGCGCGAACGTGGCACTCTATGTAGGGATCACTCCACATTGGATACTGTTCACAGCCAGGTACAGGATACTCGAACCTTTTGGCTCCTATTTTCTTCATGGGTTCACTGTCACCAATTTGTATGGAGATCTTAACGGCTATGAAAATAAGTAAGTCAGGTCACCAACAGAACTATAGTTTCTATCAAGGAATCGCTTCACATTCAATGAGGACATCCAAATCGTGACGATCCTTTAGGAAATTCGGTTCGATGATTGGTTGATCTCTGGGATTGGTGGATCTTAGCCTAATGGTACCTCGCGTTTTTGGTCTTAGTAAGACCGGGTACATGGAGAAAGCGTCCGTGTCCAGATACGGCTCGTAGTATTTCTTGAAAACCTATTGAAAAAGCGAGTCAGTGACCAATAGAAATTTATGGTATCTATAAATAAAGCATCACTAACCTCGCTGGTAACTCTTAAGACATTATCTCCTAGTCCAGGATAGGATCCGGCTGATAATGGGAAAAAGAGGAACTGAATGTCCGGGTATTCACCAGATGGGTCACTGTACTTAGTGTTGACAAAACCCATGGCCTCGCAACCACCAGTTAACGTAAGAGGACCTGCGTAGCAAAAATTTCAAATATTATGTTTCTATGTCAACCCACGGAGTAATATCTGAATTAACCAGTTCCGTTGTAGTACACAAGCTCCACATTGTTTGCATTTCCATAACTGACCACTGAAGGAACGCCAATTGTCTCATTAACATTAACGGTGTAGTCTAGTCCACCGGCTGCGATGTGCTCGTGGAGATTCTCGCCAACGCCAGGAACGTCAGCTATGACGGGTATCTAAAATTTGGACTTTATTCAGTGACCTTCATAGGTTCCAACGTAAGTAAGTCACACAAACCCCAAATTTCTCCAACTCCTTCCTGGGTCCAATTCCGGATAGCATTAAAAGTTGAGGAGACTTCATAGTACCGGCACAGAGAAGAACTTCTCTTCTAGCCCGAACTTGATGAACTTGATTGTCTCTTTCGAAGACAACAGAGCGAGCCCTCTTCTTTTCGTCGAATAATATTTTAGTCGCCAAAGCTACAAGCGAAGTATTGTCTTTATTTCCGTATGACTTACGTAAATACCATTTTGATACCTTTATCAAGTATGTCCACATTTCTTCTCCTACTGGCCGGCACTAAATAGGCCCTACTGGCGCTGCATCGCGTACCATTCCGCAATGTCCCTTGGTGTCTGGTGAACCCCGTTTGCGATGGTCCGTTCGAATCTATACTTTTGTAACCCAATAATCGTCCGGCCTCCATAAACGCGTCACCTATGATGGTTCGGTAAGGCGATTGTGAGACTGATAAAGGTCCACCTTTACCGTGGTACCCTGAAAGGTTTCATAGCATAAAATGTCTTGGTCTTTCACTTAAGCTAGAAACAATCCGTACCAGGCGCCGCAGCTTCAGGTCCATCTGTATTGTCTTCAGCCTTGAGGAAATAGGGAAATATGTCCTTCCAGGCCCAACCCTTGGCTCCTAATGTTTCCCAATGGTCGTAATCTCTATGATTCCCGCGAATGTAAAGGTTAAAGTTGATGGAAGAACTACCACCAACCGCCTTGCCTCTTGGCCAGTAACTTCTCTATTTAAAGTTAAATTCAAACTATTATATCGTTTCAAAAGTAAAAACTGATCTCGAGGTTCGAGATTAGTAATTTTTCGCCCATAGGACCCACTGTCCTATCACCCTTTTTGTAACTTACTCTTTCTTGAAGCGCAGAGCAGCAAAATTTCTGAGGCTCAGTTAAAAAATTCCAATCGTATGCGCCTCCCATTAGCTCGTAATTAGCCATCGGCACTTCGTGAAACAAATTTTCCCGCATGCCAGCTTCGATGACCAGAACAGTGACATCGGGGTCTTCGGACAAACGGTTGGCTAAAGTCGATCCGGCCGATCCCGAACCAACTATATAAATTAAACATCGTTTCGATAAGAATATTCTGGACATAATTGTAAATAAGGACTACACCTTAATGATTGCTCCAATAAAAAAGTCTTTATTATTATTATTTAATATAATATACTGGTTGAGCAGCTTGGAGTACACCGAATTCAAAAGTCAATTTCTCGTTGATTTTACTACGAACCAGTGTATCTTATAAAAATATGTCGAAAATAAAAGAATATCGCTAACCAAAGCAGATCAAAACTGAAAATATTATATTTTTGTTTCAAATTTATCTTCAGGCTCCTGCTTTTAAAGATGACATGTTTTTTTCAATATTTATATCACCTATTACAAATTGTTAATTTTTTGTTCTGGGATTTTATAGTATTTTTGGCTTTAATAACCCCCATGAAGTGCGATTTTATAGTATTTTTGGCTTTAAAAACCCCCATGAAGTGCGATTTTATCATATTTTTGACCTTTTTGATCCTTTTAAAGTGGTATTTTTGACCTTTTGACCTCTTTAAAGTGGGATTTTACGATTTTTTGAAAAAAAAAGGTCCAATTGGCAGCAACTATTCCCTTGGAATATCTGTCTTGGTGAAGGTTACTACTCAACTGTTGTATCCCCAACATACCACTTCGATAAAGATCCGATCCTCGCGATACCATATCTCCAGAATAATGAAAAAGAAAGCAAAACAAATCCACTTACTTATGACATAATCGTATTCCTGCTTAAAATCCGTACTTATAATTGGCAGGGCTCTTTCTGGTGACCTGATATAGTTGAAGGCGAAAGCAGCCATAAACAAACTCAATGAATTTCGGATAGTAAAGGGGCTAGGAGTAGCGAAAGCCATATCGGACTGTCGCCTTCCGAACCTGTCAAACGTTTGACCACGCGCTCAATTTCACAGCAGGGGAAAAAGGTTTAAATTACGATATGAATTAAAACGGGAACTGGTTCGAATCCCGCAAATAAAAGCTTCCGCCCATCGAGGACGACCGAGGTCGACCATTGAAAATACTTTCCCGTTGTAATTAGAGCGCCGAGAGCATCATCCCAACTTTAAATTCCAGTTTACTTGGCCTAAAGGTTATGGTTTCACCGTTACTCTTATCTCTAGGATATATTAGTGTTCATTAAAGTCGACTTAAAAAGAGAGTTTAATTTTGAAGGGCTTTTAAGATGACAGATCTGGTTTGGTGAGGGATTTAAAAAAAATGGTTTCTTTTAGTTAGTAGGAAGTTCAACTAAGTTTGCGGAAGTAATTTTTTAAAAAGTAACGTTTTTTTAACCGTTATTTCGAACGAGGTATTATCTACCCTTAAAGGCGAAAACTTTAAATTGTCTTCACGTTCATATTACATCAGTTTCTTGAACTTTTACAGCTCTATATTTACTCTAGCGTAAACTATGTTTGTGGTGTAAATGATAATTTACACTGCAATTATTTATTTATTTATTCATTTATTAAAAAGTCACCAGGCGTTGCCCGTCAGAACATTTTAATTATTTAAATAAATAAATACTTTACGGGCTGCCATTTTAAAATACGGCCGCCCTAAAAGCCGTCTATGAAATATATAGAACCATTTAACTAAATATTAACGAAATCTGTTTCATAATTTGCGCTTTTTTTCTTTTTACATATCCAGCCGCCATTTTTCAAGATGGCGTCGGATTGTAAAAATCTGTCTTAGGACGCGACTACTACTTACGTGTAACGTACCTGCAAATTTTCAGCATCCTAGGCAAAGCTGTTAGGGCTGGGCGTTGATTGTTATCAGTCAGTCAATCGGTCAGAATTTTCATAGTTTTGCATGCATAAATTCTGATTAAGTTGTAAAACAAGATAACGAGGTCTGAGGAAGGAACTATAATTTCAGATTAAATTCTTGATAATTAAGCTGTAAGACAAGATACTAATGAAGGCACTATAATTTTACATTAAATTTTGATTAGTTTAAAACAATAGACTTGTAAGACAAAATACTGTAAACAAATTCAAAAAACACAAGAGACAATCATTTTTTAAATTGTTTGTTACTAACTTTTAATTATTCTTTTTTTTTTTCTTACGTCTCTATACAATTTTACGAGTATAAAAAATGTTTCACGACATGTAAGTAGGGGGGGGGGTTAGTTAGACTGGAAAATATTAACGATTATTATTCGAAAAAGGTTTTTAATTTTCTTTTTGACTGTTTTTTATAGACTTTGAATACCTCGATTTGCCCCAAAAATCACCATTTAAAAATAAGTATTTAAAATGAAATTTTTTGGAACCAAAAAAAAAGGAACCAAGGCACTCAAAGTTTATAATATTACTACGGTGGAATGAGGGGAAGGGATATTAATATTATTACGAGAATATTACCCAATTGTTAGTGACAAATTTACCACATAGTTATAAATAGTAAAATTGAGACAAACTAAAAGATTGGTGGAATAAAATGGCAGTAATTTGATATTTCAAATTATTTTCTATAGATGGGTTAGTTATTTTTTTTTCTCTATAAATTTTTAAAATCAAATAAATATTTAACCAGTTACAATTTCTTTTAAATAATATCAGAAGTGAGATGAGACTAGAAGTACTGAGCTAACCAAATTCTTCACTCGGCAAAAGTGAATATTCTTGATAACACACCAACGGTTGGCCCTCTAGTAGCGGTTTCAGAATTTCCCCTCCAAAACGTGAGACGCTCGCGGTGGTAGACGGCCGAACCGCGTCCGTGTTTCGCCGCTTTACGTTGAGGGGAAGGCGGTAAGAAATTTTTTTGGAACTCGACCAATTTTTTTCTCTCTAGCGTAGGCGCGATTGAAGCGGCATAAAACCCTCAAATTTGTTCACTAATGCCAGGATCTATTACCAATGCTAGAGCCCTTCACTTCTAGTCTCATCTCACTTCTGATAACATTTATAAAAAAGAAAAACCGAACTAAATTCACCCACAACGACAATAAATAAAAACTAGATAGCCCGTTAAATTTGGCCCAATTCTTCAACATTGTAATTCATCAAGAGTTTTCAAAATAAAATTCTAACTTGTCCTCCTAAAAATTTCGTTACACTTACGAGTATCAAAAGACAAAAGTTGTCCTTCTTAAATATTGACAACAATACCGGAAGTAAAATTACGCTTCCGGTATCAATTGTCAGTCAATAATAAATTACATCTTAAAAATAAACTTCTGTTCAAATAAAATTAAAAAAAAAACGTACCTATAACCTCACGATGCTCTATTAAAAAAAAAAAAAAAAAAGTGTGTCCCCCACGCCTTAAATTTTATGGGAAATTTTGGAAGACTTAAAAACATACATGGTTCGGTTCCACACCAGAGTATGCGGAGAAAATTAAAAATAATTAAACTCGTTAATTAATTAATTAATTAATTAATTAATTAAAAACAAATTAATTCGTTTAATTTATTTTAATAATATTTTGTACCATCGATACTTTGTAAAGAAATAAATAAATAAAGTTCACGCGTAAACTTTCAATATTGGCGCTATATACTAAAAGATAATTGAATAATTAACAAATATTAATTATTCAATGTTTAATTAGTTACGGAGGGGGCGGGGCAATATTAATTGTTAGTTTTTTCAGGAGATTCAAGTTCATTGTACTTATATAGAAATTTTTTGGGTTTTCATCGCGAAGAATTGTATTTAATTGTTTATCTCACAAACAAACAAACAAACAAATATTAAATATTATTTTCGTTCAAATACTTCGCGATTAGGTAGGTTTTTCATAACGTTATGACAATTGGGTAATTTTAGGTTAGGTTAGGTTAGGAGGGTATATTAATATTATTAATTTCAAAAAACACACACCATAGCTATATAGTGTTTTATAATTAATATCTATTAGACGTGGTCACACTATGGTACAATTGGGAAGAGAATTGTTAATATTTATAATAAATTAAAGATCTAAATAGGTTTGTAGGTTAAATGTTTTTGGTTTTTTTTATGGAAAAAACGAAGAAAAACGCAAAAAATTGCATAGGCAACTTCCTAATTATTATAAAATTTGAACGACAGAAACTCTACTGAGCATCAGAGAAGAATTACTTTTTTTTTTTAATTTGCCCCGTGTTAGGTTTTAATCAATTAAAACTGGGGTAACGAACTCACGGTTGGGAAGAAAGGTTTTAAGTGGAACACGCCATCTGTAATCATAAAAAAACAATTCACAGTTTTAGGCATTGGAAATTAGACAAGTTTCACTGTTAGTAAATTTTATAACGTTGTTGATAAACCTTTTTTTCAAAAGTAGGGAGTAAAATCATGGAAGAAGAAGGGTGTATGGAAGGGTCCTATAGTGTTAAAGAGAGCGCGTTGAAAAATCGTAACTTCCCCCTTTTCACCCCCTCCTTCCCGAGTTTATCACCAACGTTGAAAGCTTCTGCGCAGTGGTAGAGGCGGTAGAGAGCGGATCTAAACAGTGTATCCCTCTCTCTGCTTGCGCGCCAATATTGCGCAGAGCAGTAATCGGGTTACAGCTAGTGCCGAGAGGAGAGGAGAGTTTTCCCACGTGACCCTACATTTCGCGTAGCCGTCTGCCTATTCACCTCACCATTCCATTACATTACACCCTTCTTCTTCCATGGTAAAATATTGTATGGTGTTCAAACCACCTTGTTTCTTAAGCCGGTACATTGATTGGTATGTGGATGTCGACAGAGACGTTAGATACGAACCAATTTTGGTGGACTGGTAACATTGAAGCCCCATCCAAGGAAGATGGAGATAGGGAAGTTTCGTGTAACGCTATAACTCCGGTCGCCCAAAAATCACGTTTTCGGCGTGGATGTGCGTGTGCGCATGCGCCGCACTTTTCTCGCGCATCGAGCTGAGGATAGGCGGCACTACCGGGTTCCTGCGCAGTTCAAACTAACGCCGAATATAAGTCATGTGACCTGCTACATTTCATGAAGAGAGATTCTATACTGACCAAACTTCCCTATCTCTATGTTCCTTGCCCCATCTAACCTACACCACATACCAGAAATTCCGTCTTAAAGGGACTGTAAACAAGGCATCGGCGGGGCTTAACAATTATTTGAAATACGTCACAGGCACATGATCGAAGAAAGGCGTGGTTCAAAGAAACTAAGTTCGTTTTATTTCGAAAACTACCACAGTACCACTACGGGAAATCGGCGCTGAAATCTCGCGAAAAACAAGGACTAGGTGTGTGGTCCCACTCTACGGGGATGGAGTCTATGTATCTTGGCGTTACGTGGACCCTGTGGCGTACTTGAAATATTTTTTACCCAACAGGCTAATGTCTTCTTTACCCTATTTCAAGCATTATTCCCCCCCATCGCCCCCCATTTCGGAAAAGAGTCTATTAAGGGAGGGTAAAAGGAGATTCGAAATTACCTGAGCGGGAACAATGTTTTCGGTGGGTGTTTTAAAGAGCCAGATCAACCGGTACAGAGCCTCGTCTCTGTTGAGAGCTAAGCGCCCTTTCTTTGGAGCCACAAAGGCCCCCGGAAGGTGTCAGACGTCTCGAGGACGCGAAACAACTCTGTAGCCACTTAAAGTCCGTTTGGTCGTAAGGGAAGTTCCTCTTTTTAGCTAATTGAGCGTAAAACGTCGCTTGAGGCGAAAGAGCGCTTTCACCCAAGGTCAGATTAGACTTCCATAAACCGCTGAGCAGTTCCAAACCACCGGAAGCGCGTCGCGGAGACACGGTACCGTAGGAGGAACCGCCCCTTCGATCGTACCTATCCTGTTCCGGAGACGGGGTACGGGTGGACATTTCTCTTAACGCGGAAAGAGGAGACGGTTGACCAACGAAAGCCCCCATAACTTCACCGGCAGAGGCCCGTCTTCGAGATTGATATTCCGCCCAAGTCCTGGCTCCCAAGAGACCGGGAGTGTCACCCGTAGCCACCCACGCTTCTCGCGAAGTCGCCCCGGAAGTAGGGACCCCGACCGCGGACGAAACGAAAGGATGGACGCGATTGGAAAGCGATATGGGAATGTCGGCTGGCAAAGAGCCTCTCCTCCGACCGAGAACGTTCCTGGACGGTTGAGCGCGCGCCGCCGGAAAAATGTCTTGAGATTCGGAACTGCAACTACCCTCGTGCTCAACCGAAGCGCAACGACTGTCAAAACTATCGCGGATGGAACCCGGTCGAACGATGGCGCTATTGCGTCTCGTGCTGCAAGTAGTACCCGTGCTCGTTGGATCGGTGCTGGAACCGTCGTTTTCCGATTCGGAACTAGCCATGCCAACCAACGACTCTAAGATACCGAAACTATGACGTCTGACTAGCTCTTTGCCCAATGGCAGTATAGAAATGGGAGACGGAATTTCGTCCTCGGGAGTATCTTGGTCCAGAGTCAGACCTACCAAAATCAGACTTACCTTATAAATCATAAGACTCAGTAGGCACAGAAAAAAAGGGTGCATTTTAATTACCGAGACTGGTCGCGGCTTCCGTGGCCATGGACCACCTTCTTGGATGGTTGTAAGAGGATATGCCGGATAACTCAGTGCTGGGTAAAGGAACTGGGGCGGAACCTCTACGAGTAGCCAAACGCGAACTTCCGACACCTAAACTACTAGAGGAACTCTTCCAAGATGAAGCGGGCGAGTCGAAGTCACGACTGGGTGGTTCCGGTCTCTCTTCGGACAAACTTCGACTGACGCGCGAGCACCAACTGGACACTTCTTCGCAGATGGGAATCTTTGCCGCGAAGTCGCTTCCCTCGATTAGCAGTTGAGGAACATCGACTTCCTGAGACGAGTGCTCCTCGGCAACGAGCGTTGCTGGTAAGGTGGGAGACGTTGTCGAAGGGCAAGAGGTCCGTCTAATGGCGGGACTACTTTCCGGGGAATCGTTGCAAATGGCGAGAGATCTCCTTAACGCGTTCCTTTCGCGAGTAACGGCGCGAGCGGACAGAGAAGTCGAATCCGTGGAAGAATCGGTAGAGGGAGGTTCTGTCCTTTTGCACCCTGAGCCTTCCGTTTGAGCACCACCCGATTTCGTGGGAGGGGTATTGTTATCGTTATTATTTTTATTGGCTATTTGAGCATTTTCGGTGGAGGGCCTAGATGAGCAACCCCCGCCTCCGCCTCCGCCGCCGTTGGAACAATCGGATTCGCTCGACCCCGATTTCCGTCGACAAGTATTGGACGAGACGTCAGCCACAAGTAAAGGTCGCGACTCTTCGGAAGGAGTTTCGCCAAACTCCGATTCCTCGACCAAAGCCAAGTCCGTTTCGCGAGTGCCGCCGCGATTCGAGACGAACGGCGGGTAAGACATGGGTTGATGGACTAGTTTGTTGGACCTTTCGCTTTCCTCGGCCAGTTGGAAAAGTTCCAGAAGAGAAACCGCCGTGCCACTACTAGAAGACAAGGAAACGATACTGGTTTTGGGTTGCAACTGTTCCGCCGATAATGTCCTCAAAGACATGTGAGGGGAACGGTGAATCGGGTAAGTCGTCAAGTCCGGATTGGTACGCCATTGCGCGTGCGGGAAGCTCTGCCTGCGAAGAACGGTACGCGGAAGGAGTTTGGGTAAACTCAACGGCATGCTACAACGACGACTCCATAAAGGTACGCCGCAATCATCTTCGATGGCCGATCGTAAGACCCAATTGAAACGACTGAGAGGAGACGAAAGGTTCTTTTTCCCACAGTCTTTCGGAGATTCTGAAGATTGGTCGTCGCAGTCATCGTCATCGGGAGAGTCTTCCAAGGGTTCTGGTTTGACGGGATTAGCCACCACAGTGGAAGCCACTTTTCCGTCCCAAGAGATCTGGTTGTGACGAAGATTGTCGATTAGCTGACGAGAGAGATCAGAGTCCAAGAACTTGTCCCAAATCTCGAACAATGGAGTGACGACGAAACGGAAGAAATCTTTAAGATAAAAGTCAACAATTACTCGGGTTCCCTAAGTTACCACAAATATGGTTGGCGTCGGAGTACTTACCCGCTTGAATTTTAGGAATGGAAGTTTTTGTACGATCACAGATAGGCGTTAATGGGAGATTCAATTTCTTCTCAAAGTCACCTTGTTTGAAAAATTCCAAACAAACTTGATGACTCCATCGCTGCGATATTAACCAAGGGCGACAAGGATTGCACAAATCCGCGCACTTTAACGCGATCTACAGACATATCTTTAGACAATCCCCAAAGATAACACACTTTCACAAAGGGATTAAATTTAAAACCTTACTTGTAAAATAAAATGTCGATAGAGAGGGTCCTCCAAATTGAGCAAATTGGCTTCCAACAAACGCTAAAGAAATAATATCAAATTTACATTTATAAAGTTCCCCCAACACTGTAAGTGTAAACCCTTGAGAGTGGCAAATATTTACCTTAAACTTGCAAAGAAATTCTTGTTGCCTCGTGATATCAGTCGCCAAAATGAGTGAATGAATCAACCCCTCTATCTGCTCCCTAAATATTAAGTTAACCCCTTTAAGTAAACTTCTAAGAAAAACTTTCCAAAGTTAAACCATGGATGAAGAATGCGCCTGAGGAAATTTGTTTTCACTCTACAGGATCGGCAACTCCCTATCTCGGGCGACAGAATATTCTGTATACACTCTGTTACAACGTCGGTTGTCAGCACGCGTAAAGCTAGGTCTCTATGTAATCTAGCCTTGCGCGTGCTGACAAGAGACAAAAAACTTCAGGATTTTTTAAACTGATTTTAAATCCTGAAGATCCTGAAGTTTTTTGTCTCTTGACAGCACGCGCAAGGCTAGATTACATAGAGACCTAGCTTTACGCGTGCTGACAACCGACGTTGTAACAGAGTGTATACAGAATATTCTGTCCCCCGAGATAGGGAGTTGCCGATCCTATAGCGTGAAAACAAATTTCCACACGCGCATTCTTTATCCATGGTTAAATCTTACCACGTCTCGATGTCAAGATGGTCAAAAATACCAGACTCGCGTAAACAGGATATCGCCATCCGCCAATGATGATTCTCCAATACGGAAAAATTCTAAATTTAAACGAAGAGAAAACCGTCATCGCGTGTCACGAGTTGTCGAAAGACGCAAGTACGAAGTTTACGCGTCTTACTTTATAAAGGGAAGCCAAATGGTTGGAAGTGGCTATGAGGAATGGCTGATTGACCCCGGGGTGATCGAGGTCGTGGGTTACCGCCGCCAACAAAGCCGACATCGCTTCCACGGCAGTGATATTGTTCAAGATCTGGTGGTAAAGAAAATTAGGCTTAATTAAGTCATTTTAAAGGTCAAAGGTTAGCCGCAAACCTTTTTCTGTTGAAGAAAGCAGTGCATGGCTTGAGTGACGTCCGCGGCGTGAACCGAATTGTGATACGGATTAGCGCTATGGTAACACGACTCTATTAAACCTAATTAAAAGCAAACGAGACGAAATTAATAATTTAGGTTTAACGATCTAGGATATTAACTTACTAAAGCACCTCCAAACTTTGACCATGTCCAATTTGAACGTGTCAATGAACCCGTAATGATGAAAAAGATGAACAAGTAGCACCGATAAGGATCTGCCTCCAGTCGCAACGTCCAAATGAAAAGTATTGAAAGCCCACAAGTGAGAGTCGTTCAACATACACTAAAAGAATTTATTAATAGATCCAATATCAGATATACGAGACTTGGGTGCGAAGTAAACTTACTCTGACCACGCCAGTGTAAGCTTCGTCGAGAAGACCGGATTTGAAAGCCTTTGGTTTCATGACTGGGATACGTGCCCGGGATCTCCTTCTTTGAGGTGTCAAGAACCGGGACGTTACTCTGGGCGGGTCGCCTCCAGTCTCCAATACTAACATGAAATAATTGATAAAAGTGGTCTTTAAAAAATTTCAAGTCCTGTTGATAGCAAAAACAGAAGATAAGCTAATGTTTAAACAATAAAAACAAACTGCAAAACACATACACTTCGTACAAGAAATGATTTCACTTCTAAGAGAGCCTTCAGACCGAGACAACGAAATTAATGAAAGTTATAGTTGTTCAACTGATATTACTTCTACCGATAAATATTACAAGAAGGGTATAATAGAAGAAGGATGACACTCTGTATCCTCTTATTACTTTAGTTGTGTAACAAACTTCAGATGGGCATCGCACAGTACTAGGGTGATTTATATAACTGTTTGGTACTAAATCCTCAGCAATCAACCCATAAACGTCTTCTTGACGTGGGACAAATATCCACAAACGCGCCTTGGCAAATAGTTAAGCGCTAATAGAGTAATGATGGGGGAACGACTTATCGCGTTTAGTAACCTTGCTATAAATGTTCTAATGTTGGGAAGAGTTTTCCCGCTTTGTAGTTCACTTCTCTCAAAATATACTTCTGAATCTGATATTACTAGTTAAACCATAAGTTTAAAAGATATTACTTCCAATACTTCGCAATGCTATGTATACAGTCCTACCGAGCACCAGCCCAGTACAAAACTAACTCTCAGTGATAACCAGTGTCACACTTACGTACTGGCATACCTTATAAACTTATAACAAAACTGTAAAGGGAAAACAGACAATCCGACGCGCTGTACATTAAAACAAGTGGGAAGAAGTGATACGAACAACATACCGATTACAAAGACTACGTAACTGAGCGCAAAGTTTGAATTAATAGGCAAGACATTCTTACATTTGAGTAAAGCCCATTCGGACGTGGTGATGCAAGCTGGTCTATTAGGATGAATGCAGACTTCAGTTTCTCTGACGATACTAGTTGATGGCTTCAACTCCTCAACCTCTTTATCTGAAATAACGAGGGGACCCACTTTTAGAGTCCCGAAAATTAAGGCAAACATGCTTGTTTTTCTTTTTATTTAGTTTCCCGAAGTTTTAAGATTTGTTATTCATTATAATGCAACGAGGAAAGTTCTTGTTTTCACTCCGTACCCCGTTGAAGTGTAAAGGGGATTTAAAAGTATAGTTTTAATTTCAAACTCCAGAGCTTAACGGCGTAATAAACGTCAACATAAACGTCCCTGAGTCGCTTTAGATTGCTTTTTAAAATATTCTCAGGGTTTCACGATTCTCATTTCGCATTCAAGGAGGACGACAAATACTTTCGTTAAACACCTACCGATATAACCTATATTGTAAAAGTATATTAACACCTGGTCTACATAGTATCTATCTACAGTTTAGGCTTAAGGTTAAGGTCACAGCGGGGTCAAATTATTCTTGTCTTGTAATCAGAAGACTATCTTCCAATAGAGAAATCTGTATGAAGGGATTATCTTTTGGCAAATGTATTACCAAGAAACGATATCTAGTTTACTAGGGGGAGGGTTTAAGATGCCTAAGCATTCTCGCGCCATAGTTCCAGTCCCAATCCCCCTTTCAAAATACAAGGGGGACGTAAAAGGAGGCGCCGGGCTATTTCGCCTTTCCTCAGTCGGAAAATACGGAATTTTCGTCATTCGCGTCACGCTGACGCGAGTTTTCAAGAACCAATGAGATTTTCTGGTTGTAATTTAGAGGCGGGGATTAACTAAGGACCTACGTTTGGACTGGAGATAAAGCTAGAAATGTGGCGAATTTATACCTCCCTTAGAGGCGGGGATTAACTCCGGACCTACGTTTGGACTGGAGATAAAGCTAGAAATGTGGCGAATTTACCTTCTCCCTAGTAAACTAGATATCGCTTCTTGGTATTACTAATACAACTTGAAAATAATAATAAATATATTACATTTTTGTAAAAACCAGCGCCAAATATACCTTTACTCTCAAGCCTTTTGAATAATAAGATTTGGGATTACTAAGATTATTTCTATTTTGAAGGTTAAGTTTTACGTTATTTCAGCAAAATTAACAAGGTGACGTGATTGCGTTGTAAAAAAAAGAAAACAACAACTAATTTCGTGATAAGAGATAAATTCTTTATGGAAAAATCGTTAAAAATAACCCGACTAAAATAAAAATATTCCGGGTGTGACAGAGATAATTATGTCGGTATGAGGTAGCGTCTTTTTTTAATCACTTCCTACGTGAATGGCAATATAAAATTCCAAATTAAGTCTTAGGGGATTATTTCTATTTTCTATTCATAAATATATGTATTTCTTAATTAACAGAGAATTTCAAGAAACTTCGCGTAAAACAGTTTCTTTGTCAATTCCTTTTAAACTATGTAATTTAAATTATTAACCGAATTTAGGATTTTATCCAAAAGCGCAAAATAAAAACGATGGGAAAATTATCAAGTACTGTCTCAAGTTTATTGCCGCAAATAATTTATCAATTCAATTAATGTACTAAAAAAGGGTAAATTTTAGGCGTAATTCAAATATGCTAAACTTACCAACATACGAGACCAGAAACTTGCCATCTTGAACTTCTAACCGCACTCTCGAATTTTTCTGCAATTAAAAAAATTAAATAGGGTTAATTTACGTAAAGAAATATATCAAACATCATTTAAAATAAACTTTTCTCAATCAGTTTTTTTGCGAAGTAAGATTAGCCTACATTTAATACGTAATTTCAGCTATTTTTTATTGTAAGCGATAGGTGAAATAAAATGGATGTAGGCTACCGTTTTTCCATTTTCATAAAAGTGTCGTTTAGTAAAATCATTGCACATGGTTAGTTAATTTAAAACAGCGTTTATTTACGAATATGACTAAATCAATATAGTTTAAAATGGGCACGTATTGCATAAGAAACATTCAGCATTACAACGATTACTTCCGGCAGCAACTACTTAATGATATCGGTGGTATTAAAATTACAGCTAAGGAAATCTCGTACAGTAGGTCAAAATGTTCTTTACCAGGATGCAAATGCCTATTTTTTGTCAACTCTTAATTTTTTTTAAATGTTTAGGGATCTATTTTCCTTATAGCTAACATTCACCTATTATTTTATCGCTTACATTATAAGGCAAAATAAACGCCTTTAAATTAACCTCAATTATAAACTTGAGGCGTATTAATATGTAATGTTACATCTCTCATAGAAGTAGAAGTATCGTTGATGATGTAAAATTAAAATTAAAAAACCATGTAGATGTAGGCCTAATTTTTAAAATTTAAAAACCCCTTTTCTTCAAGAAAATAATTTCAAAAAAAAATTGTAAAGAGTTTAAAGAAAAGAAAAAAGCAAGGTTGTTTTTTCTCTTCAAGGTTTGGGGGCGTTGCCTTATTCTTGTTGAGTATATATAAATATATTTTTCAATTAAAAATAAAGATTTTAATTTTTGAAAGTAATTAATTGCTTTAAGCCTAATAGTAAGTTTTACGTAAGTCGTTTAAAAAAAAAAGAACAAAATATTTTGCCCTTTAACTTTACGTCAACGTTTTCATACCCTCTTGGCAGTTTACGTATCGGATTAAGACGTTTATCAAATACTCGTTTTTCAGTGAATTTATGTTAGTGTGTCGAGGTCTTTTACTATTTTGGTCGGATAATATTATTTGTAAAGGGCTCTACACACATACAAGTTAAATAAAAATGAAAGTAAACGTTTCATAAAGGGCTAGTAACATACGTTAGAATTTTTCAAAAGGGAGGGGTGTAGTCTCGTCCTGAGAGGGGAGGAGCTACGGAGAGATATTAGTATTGTCTAAATAGAGCTATCTCAGTTGTGACGTCAGTACTTAGGTAAACCGTCAGGGGCATAGCTTTGGCAGTGGGCGGCCATGTTTGGTATCGCTTTCGGTTCTATGTGCAAATAGCATGGGTGACGTCACACTATAGGCTTCTGACATAGTTCTATTGAATGCCCTGAGCTGACAACTCCCAATATGGTCGCCAAAACAGAGGTAACAGATAGGATAATGTGACGTCACGAGAGAGTTCGTAGTAGCAGACTATACGGTTAGAACCTAAGACGGGATATTAATTGGTATGTGGATACAAAGACCTTAGTTACTAGTCCTCCGAATTGTTTGTAGTCATATGCATAAAGAACAAACCATTTTCTCATATCAAGAATACATACGTTGAGAAATGTGTACGTATTGATTCTTATTAGATGTATCTAGGCGGATGTTGTGGGGGGGGGGAGAGCTAGACAAATCATTGAGTATGACGTAGTTTACTTCGCCAATAATCTCGCTGCGCTGCAACCTTGCGCGCGCCTAAAAATTCGTTGCTACCAACCAATGAACAAATAGAAAGACGACAGAATTATGAGGCGTGACCGATAGTAAGTTGTCAAGCCCGGCCAATAAAACCCGCATAGAAATT
>JAEQBA010002230.1:45515-68648 GCA_019434445.1 Phalangium opilio | reverse complement strand
TGATACAAGAATGCCGCGCTTTCATTTCCACAATGGAAAATTGTGACCAGTTTTACGCCAGTCCACGCGAAGGTGTATCTGGGATAAAAGAGACGTTTCTCCGACGACCCTTACTCGAACCACCCGTAGACGTACCCTTCCATCATCAGTGGACATAGCCATTGGAGCAGGTCCGGTTTGATTTACTTTTGGATATATTTCAAATCTCGAAGAACCACGTGCATCCGCTAAACTTTGGAATAAAAGAACCCCATCAAAGGCGTTTATATTGAACGTCGGATTTCGTTTGCCAGAAACTGGACTTCGCTTCCAATTGGATCAAGTCCCGTTTAAACCAACACAGTGACTATTTTAATTACAAGACGTTTTCGCATAGTTCTGTTATTATAATGCTGCGAAATTGACGAAATTTACAAAAACTAGGTGGAGGATCCTACTCAGAGCCATCATTGCATCCGAACACAATGTTGAAAGTTGTGAAAGCTATATGCGTTCTCCATAACTTCCTAAGACAATTGAACTGAACAATTAGTCAAATTGCGATAACCGATACTGTCCACCTAATTTTGGAGATCGTGAAAATCAAAATGTCGAAATCATTTCTGGTGAATGTAGAGAAGAAGCGGATCTTGACGCTGTCAGGAATTTGAGAAGATTGAAGCGCCAGGCGCTAGAAATCACACCATTGAAAGTAAAGATATTCGTGTAAAGCTAACCAATTTTTTCAACTCAGACATTGGTAGCGTATATTGGCAAGACTCTCACATATAATTCTAATTATTTTCATTGAAAATAAACTAGTTTACCGGAATGCGAATTATTTGTTATTTAATAAAGACGATAAATTTACCATGGCTGATTATGAAATTTAAATGAGTATTACATGAGTATTCTTCATTCTGAACCATACTGAAGATCGAATAAAATATCTCCGATCTTTTTTCGAGCTTAACATTGTTTCATCGGTTCCAGAGCTTCTATTCTTGACAACAAAGACATACAATATAGTTCTACTGAACTTTTTGGTTTAGATTCAGTTGTAGTTTTTTTCTTGAATGCAATTGATTTAAGAATTTCCATCTCCAATTCCTCTTTTCTTTTTTGTACTTGTTGGCGTTTTAACAGGCATATTGATAGCTGAAGTTTGATCACTAAAAAGAGAAAATATTGGTAGAAATGGTGTTTACTGTAGGTTTTAAATGGGGAAGTTGACAAATTTTGGAACTGCTCGATAAGATTATACATAGTTAAGTACCTAAAATTAGAAGGTTCAACATAACATGTTACTTCTACATCTGGTGGTATTACGTAACCGCCAACATTGTCACCCTCTGGTAAAACCGCACCTTCTCCCAGAAGACTTTCCACTGCGTAGCTTGTGGAATTGTCAATATAGTTGGAAATTGTGCTGGAAAAATGATGAGAAGGTTGCTTTAATAATTAGTTAGCTTTTATTTTGCTATAATAGAACTAACTTTTTATGTTTATATACACCGACGTGGTTTAATCGCTGATGGTGATGTAACGCTATTAATTTGGCTCATTAAGACGAATAACTAACGAAGAAAATGCTTAAAATTATTTATTTATTCAAGTATTTAAGATAATCCTTCTTTTTTCAACTCAAAATTATTACGAAAAGGGTTAAGAAGTCCATGTGATTTTCTGTGTGTCCGTCCGTTGTTACACTAGTGCGCCTTGTTAGCAGTTTGCCTTGTGTTGATGTGTAAAGAAATCATACAGAACCTTAATATACCCTTTCTCCATAATATAAAGTGAATATGTGGAAATATTTCTCGTAGTTACGTTGCCTTTAGTAGTTTTGTAGCTTGAAGCTGTTTCATTTTTATATTCCAAGGACATTTTTTAATATTATTATTTGAAATGGCCTTTTATATATTCCTTAAGCTATACTACATATGTATATAGAATAATCCTTGAGTAAGTGATTACAAGAAGAATGCTATGGCTGTCGGTTAAATCAGGTATTAACCGTAATTTGTATAGGCCTAGTGAACTAAAGAGTAAATAATTGAGGCCCGAGGTGTAGTAAACTATGGGTTTCGATTTTCGTGTCTGTAAGAGACAATAACGGTTCAGAGTGAATCGAAAGTTAAATACACGTTTAAATAATCAGGTTTAGTTTTTTAATAGAAGACTAGATCATGGTGGCAATAAGATCAGTGAAAGGGCTAATGGGAAACGGATAGTAGCTACGGAGTGTTCTTTCTTCTTATGGTGGGCGTTGACTATCAGTGCGTCTAACCGAAAATCAGATTTGATGTTATTTAACCTTAACATTCATGTTGGCAATCTAAGAATATTGTTGAGGTGAGACAAGACGATAGTGTTTACACTGCTAACCAGTTGTGAATGTAGCTATGAGTATATAGGGTGAACAGCTGAAGCGTAGACAATTGGGCCTTCACAAGCACATAAATGTTATATCTCTACAAAATTTATACACTTCTTTTCCTCATTGACTGATTTCCATGTGTCCAAGATTTATCCTTATTGGAAGTAAAATGTCGTCTTCTTTACTATATATTCGCCATGCTTGGAATACTGCTTCAATAATTCGTAAATTTTTAATTAAAAAAAGAAAAAAAATTCCATATCTAGGTCAATAAGTTTGTAGTATTAGACCTCTTGACTCGGAGAGGTAATATTTTGGTTTTTCCAACTTGTTCAATTAGTTTTCACTAAAATACGGTTTTGATGAACTGTGAAAATTTAAGTTAGCTAAGGCCTACTATTACTTGTATGTGAAAATTTGGTTTTTAACACGTTTTATTGACATAGAAGATCTTTACACTTATTTAATAGAACGAACAAAATATTCATTAAACATAAATTGGGGAATTAGGTTTTGCAATATTTATTAATTCAACAACACCGAACATAATATTTGGAATTTTAAATTGTTACTCAATTTTACAAATTGTGTGGAATTGGTTTTACATTATTCCAGCCACTGGAAAAGAAATACATTATGGTATTGTTCACAAATTGATTCAACGTTACCCATTTTTATTGATAAGAATTCAATCTCATAATTTCTTTGAAATTTTCATGTTCATGACTTTTAATTACCCTTTGATGACGAACAAACAACAATGTGTCTTTACACTATTAAAAGAGTACTGCCCTAAAAATTGATTCGATGTCTTATAATGGATTAAATGTTTCCAAGAACCATGCAATACCCTTTAATGTATTATATTTCGACTAACTCATCGCAAATTGGAAGTACAAAACACCACTTGTTGGGAGACAAACGCAATATTCAAATATAGTTGTGACTTGTCTATAATCTCCATTTTTGAAATACATCTAATGCTTTAGTTATGATACGTATTATGAACTTGAGATTCTACAGTTGACTGGAAAAACTTCTTCGTTTAGTAGATTTATAACTGAAGGGTGAAGAATGCAAAGTTAAAGCTTTGTAAGTGTAAATTATTTCATGAGAGATATTTCGCAGGGTGATTCTTTCACTTTTGAGAAACGATCATCAAAACGCCTAGCGCTAAGCCATAAAATTTTTAATTATTAGCACGGTATTTAGTAAACACGCTAACAAAAAGCTCTTGATTATATTTATTTTGAAAAAGTTATGTTATATTTCGTAAGAAAATGTGAAAATTTAACTTCGCACGAGTTTGTTTGGGCTTGTAAAACTAATAAAATGAAAACTAAATAATATACGACTCTGGTTAAAACAGCTCCCAATGCGTTCGGATTAATCTCTACGAACTTAAATAAAGAAAAATTAAAGTTTCCGGTGCTCAATTTAAGCCACAAAGAATTCGACAAATTACTTGGATGTTTCAGCACCCTTAAATGATAGGCTGATAGCAAAGTGTCTTTCGCGCTATTCATTAAAGACAATGATGCGAACAAGGCTCTCGTGCACCATAGTGGAACTAATGTTTCCATAAACAGAATACTGCCCTTTTCGAAATCCAGTTCTCTCAGTAAATCCATTACCAATGGAACGTAGAAAACTAGAAACAAAATACACTTATCCATTCTACAGACCATAAAGACAAAATGAATTGCTAAGTTAATTTCAATTCTTGTACGATGACGAAGAGCTCTGTGTGTTTCTTCGCTTCGACCTGTAAGTTTGTGTTTTTAACTATATCATCGGCCAGATCTTAAGCCGTCATTCTGAGGCACTCTTATGTAAAAGTTGGTCAAAAATGGGCTAGAACGGATGAAATTGTCGAATAGAACCAAAGCATTAAGCTCATTTCCACGCTTAAGAATGTCCGAACCAAGGTGGTTTTAAGTACTCCAAATTGAACAAGAACCATTCGACGAAGGTTTTCGATCCACTTTCTTGAAAAGTGTTTAAATGTGTTACAATAATTAATCCTAAAAGCGTACAAAATGTTATAGCAACTACCGAGTTCATTACATACGAGACTTTTGGTTAAGCATCATCACAAAATCCCAGTGATTTTAACCAAACGCAAATGGATTTATTCCTAAATAAACATATGTTTGTGAAGCAGGTTATTGAAAACAATCTGATGACGTTAACTAAGAAGTTCAAAATGACGCTTTTTTCACATTTCTATATCTATAACATCAATCATTGCATACACCAGTTTGCCACAATAAAAAGAAATTTGTTACGATTATTGTCATACATTTTCTGAGAGTAAATTGCTCGTTGATACTTAATATTCCAAATAGATTCAAGCAGTTTTTATCTTTTCACAAATTTAGGAATATTCTTTGATCTGTCGAGTGCACTCGCTTCCCTAAAAGGGATTTGACTGCGATACCACATAGTTTAACGACCTTTAAACCAAGGATTGCAATTATTTCAACCGAGTGTAACTCTGATTAGGTTAACTTAACAATTCGGTTATGTCGGACGAATTGCCCGCTAAAAATTTACGTTATTTTGTTCATTTTCGATAAAATTTTAATACTGTCAAATACAAATAAATAAAACCGAAAGTGAACAAATGGGGCGGGGAAAAGCTTATGTTGTGCCAAGTATCATATTTACGACGTGAAGTCTCGCAATATTTCTAATTCAGTCTGTTGACCAGTCAGTCTTCTTCTTTGCGATGTCTTTGAGGTTTTTTATTACGAAGGGTTAGAACGATTTTTGTTTTTCATGATTATACATTTCGAAGTGAAAAGCTAGTAAATGTAATTCGATTGGCCACTTGAATCATAAGTCGTGTAAGTCTCCTTAATGCTTCACTTTCTGCTATTTCTATTTTTCTTTGGTAGTGCGCGTAAAACATTGATATATATATATATATGTAGAATACTGCCAACAAAATATATAGTCGTTGATTAACGGACAAACATTACTTTTTACCTCTCCGTGTGACGTAGTCCAGGAGAGGTTCTGTAACGGCCGTGTCTGTGGTGTGTGTCTGTTGTTACACCCACGTGACCGCGTGCGCAGTTTCCAAATCGGAGCAAACGTGTTCGCCATATCCGATCTGCATTCACAGTCACGGAACTGGCTCCTCTACTTGAGTTCTCACACCACCATCATCTGGTCTTTGTCCATCCCACACGGACACCAGTCTGTACATACTGGCTTCTAATCACCACCATCTTCTGGCAGTGGTGGGAATTTTCAGAAGAATCTTCCTAAGAAGGGCACTATCGCGCCTCCTAACCCTTCTTTTCAGTAGAAGAGAGGGCAACACTATAGAAGCTGAAGGGCGCCGAAAAATGCATGGAATGGAGCTTAAGCTATCGCGAACCCCCCTTCTAAGATTGGGAAGGTACTCCCTCGAGAAGGGACGTGAGCCTTCTTATTTGGAAAGAAATATCTCTTCGGAGTTAAAGAAGGCAACTAGCTCGAAAAAGATGTTTACCCTTCTTTTTTTTGGGAAGGGACAGTGCCAAAGAAGGGATGTTTTTGGTGGAGGAGGGAATAGGTATTGCCCAAGAAGGGAAGTTTTATTTTTTTTCCGTGATGTGAACAGCCCGCTAAAGGTTTCAAGGCTTCTTTCAATGGGAAAGAAGTTATGATAGATAAGGTGGCTCTCGAAGTTGGGGACGCAAGCTAGATGGGGTGTATCTTTCCCCCCCCCTTGCTTTGGCTTCCCGCTCGCGTTTTTAACTTCACACACGCTAGCTTGGGTCCTCATCGATGCGGAGTATCACACCTCCTCGGTGGTGAGAGCTGGTTAACCACTACGTTGTGTGGGCTAAGCGGATACGCGCCCTTCCCAAGCCAAGGTGTTGAGGCATCGTGCCGAGGGCTGCATGGTACTGGGGAAGTAAAACTACGGTATCGCTAACGATCCCCTCGGGGCACCGGGCGACACCCCGTTGTATCTAGCCTTCCACCCGGGTGGGGGACTACCGGGTGGTGACCTTTTACTTGCCCCCTTACTCGTGGGATTCCCATGGATAAATCTAATAAAAACAACTCTAACACTACCAAACCTACGGTGCAGGGGTCTGCTCAAGGCAGAACCCACGGTATCGTTCCTTTCAACCGAATTCCCAATGGACCGAAATCCCATTCGACCGAAAATCCCGCAATGATTTTAGATTTCCAGCCCAATGGCTATATTCCCGATGGACCGAAATCCCAATCGTCCGAATATGCCCCTAAAAATACATCATTATAACTTGAAACACTGTAGCCGTCAGCAATTCGGTGGTGTAGTGGAAACGGTGTTGGACTGCGAAGCGATAGGTTGTTGGTTCGAATCTCCGAAAGGTATGTTAATAATATTAAAAGTAAATATTTCGTGATACTAATTAAAACGCTCACTTTCATTCCTTTCAAGGCAAGAGATATATAAAATTAATAAACAAATTGTGCTTAAAATGAAGTACAGTCTTAATGGTAGTTCCATCAATGTCTTTAAATTTTAAGTTAAAATTATAATATTTTGGTTTCGGGTGGGTTAGGTTAGGTTAGGTTAGGTTAGGTTAGGTAAGGTTAGGTAAGGTTAGGTAAGGTAAGGTTAGGTTAGGTTAGGTTAGGTTTGGTTCCGATAATTCGTTGACACCTTTTCCAAAATATGCTCCTTTTAATTAGCTTTCACCTTTTCCAAAATATTCTCCCTTTAAATAGCTACCACCTTTTCCAAAACATTCTCCCATTAATTAGCTGCCACCTTTTCGAAAAGATTTTCCTATTAATTAGCAGACACCTTTTCCAAAATATTCTCCTATTAATTAGCTGCAACCTTTTCCAAAACATTCTCCTACTAATTAGCTGCCACATTTTCCAAAACATTCTCCTATTAATTAGCTGCCACCTTTTCCAAAATATTCTCCGATAATTTAGCTGCAACCTTTTCCAAAACATTCTCCTACTAATTAGCTGCCACATTTTCCAAAACATTCTCCTACTAATTAGCTGCCACATTTTCCAAAATATTCTCCATTTAATTAGCTGCCACATTTTCCAAAATATTCTCCTTTTAATTAGCTGCCACCTTTTCCAAAATATTCTCCTATTAATTAGCTGCCACCTTTTCCAAAAATTCTCCAATTAATTCTGACATCTTTTCCAAAATATTTCTATTATTGCTAATAAATTGTTCGTGGTAAGAGGCGGGCTTTTAATACTCATATAAATAATCTTTTTACCTCGAAACAAGTTTGGGTTAGGTTAGGTTAGGTTAGGTTTGGTTAGGTTAGGTTACGTTTGGTTAGGTTAGGTTAGGTTAGGTTAGGTTAGGCTAGGGTAGGTGAGGTTCGCCGTAATTAAAACGCTGTTAAAATAAGTGCAGTAATACATTTTCAACTCACATTTATTTTAACAATAATAAGTTGTGAAATTAAAAATATATTTAATGCAAAACCACACAGTATGTCTTCTTCCAGTTCAATAGAATTTCGGTCCAATGGGACTATAATAAAATCGCACCTTGGCTACGTTCGGTCGAATGGGACACCGCAAAAAAGCCGTTCTGTCGAATGGGAATTCGGTTCAATGGGACCAAAGCGAACCCACACTGATACCACTTTACAAAGGCTTGTATCCAGCGATACTCGTGCCGATTTATCGGTGCGTGTGTCTGGCAAGCCCTCGAACGTACCGTGCGTCGTCGTCTCAAACGACGGATTGCTCGGCAAAAGGTCAAATCGGGGTCTGAAACGGTCTCCACCCCCGCTGGGGGTGCGATGGCTCGTGACAACCCAATGAAGAGGCCCAGAGCGGAGGATTCGACTCCCTCACCAAGTACCTCGCAGGCGGCGTCGAAAAAGGCTAAGTCCTATAGTGACGCCGCCAGCTCAGAAAAGATGGCCATTGTCAAAAAAGGCTATCCGACGGCGGTCATCACGGAGGAAGACGTGGGCCCAATTCAGAAGGCGATTCTAAGGGCGCTGGATGGGATACCTTCGGGGAGCCCTCTACCGCGCCTTGCGAACTTTAGTCTGACGACCGGGGCCCTAGTATACTCCTGTGAGGATTCGTTCACTGGGCAATGGTTGAAGGACAACTTAGCCTACTCAGTGGTGGGGGATGCGGTGCTCTCAGTAATGAGAGCTAGCGAACTCCCTAAGCCGTTTAAGGTAATGTTCCGCACCAAGGACCAGATCACCAAGGAGCCGGCGGTGCTGTTTACCAAGTATTTCTCAGTACTTGGTTAAATTTGGGTGTAACGACCTTTCCCTTTATAAAATAATTTTCAATTTAATATGCTAATAGAGAGCTATCAGTGGGGTGGAGCTATGATTTGTGAGATAATTTAGACGACCATATAGGAGCGTTGAATGCAAGAAGAAAGCTGAAAACCACCAATATGGCTGCCAGAACTGAGGTAAGGGTTTTACGTAGTATTCGCCCAATCTCTATCTACTCTTAATAATGCGAAAGGAAATGCATTAGCGCTATGGTATGAGTTAAAAGGATAGAATCAATTTTTCGACTACTCGGGACTGTTTGGTCTCGGGACTATTTAGTCGTGGGACTATTTGATCTCGGGACTGTTTGGTCTCGGGACTATTTGGTCTCGGGACTGTTTGGTCTCGGGACTGTTTGGTCTCGGGACTATTTGGTCTCGGGATTATTTGGTCTCGGGACTCTTTGGTCTCGGGACTATTTGGCCACCTAATTAGTTGCAAAGCAATGTTCCCCAAAAATTCGTTGCCACCGTTTCCATAATGTTCTCCTATTAATTAGTTGCCACCGTTTCCAAAATATTCTCCAATTAATTAGCTGCCACCTTTTCCAAAACATTCTCCAATTAATTAGCTGCCACCTTTTCCAAAACATTCTCCTACTAATTAGTTGCCACCTTTTCCAAAATACATGATGTTTACAGTTAGCTGCTTCCAAAATTTGCAAGTGAGAAAATTCTAAATCATATTCGTGTCATAAGTACCTCTTATAAGCATGAATCTATTAATTAACATAAATTTATATCTGCATTGACTAGTTTACCTATTCAGGGATATAGGAGGGGCTTAGTGATTATGACGTTTGTCAAGTTCCGGGCAGGGCTCTACATAAGGAATTACATTCCTGGCGAACTTTTCTTAATTTCATTCTAGAAAAAAAATCATCTAACCCTAATTAACACGATAGAAGGTCTAATGGTACAGATTTAGTTATTCGAAAAAAATAGTAAAAAAATTCTAAACCCGCCGCAAGTCGGTCAGTTTTTTTTGAAAATTTCAAAATTCACGCACTTACCGCCACTGAGCCCTAACGCTAACGTGGTCTGCGCCCGTTCTTGAAAAATGGCTAGCGGGGAGTCGGGACGCGAATAAATTGACGGACGCGCGACGGAAATATATAGCTATGAAATTTTAAACACCCGCTGAAAATTAAAAGGAAAAGGACGAAAATTGTTTTGGACGTAACTAACTGTAAACACCAATATTTTGGGAAATTTGGCAAATTTCTTGGGAAGTACTTAATTGGAAACATGGATATTTTGGAAAAGGTGGTAAGCAAATTTTGGAAGCAACTGTAAACATCATGTTTTTTGGGAAAGGAGGCAAATTGTTTTGAATGTAATTAAGTGTAAACATCATGTATTTTGGGAAAGGAGGCAAATCGTTCTGAATGTAATTAAGTGTAAACACCATTATTTTGGGGAAGATGGCAAATTATTTGGAAAGTAACAAAGTGTAAATATTAGCATTTTGGAAAAGGCGTAGGCATATTGTTTTGGAAGTAACTAACTGTAAACATCGGTATTTTGGAAAAGGAGGCAAATTTTTCGGGAAATACTTAATTGAAAGCACGAGTAATTTGGAAAAGGTGGCAAGTACTTTTGGAATTAACTGTAAACATCAGTATTTTGCAAAAGCGTAATACTAATTTCAGAAGTAGATATAGGTAAACAACAATATTTTGGAAAAGTTGTCATATTATGTGAGAACTGAATGAATGTCAACATCAATATTTTGGAAAAGACGTAGGAAAATTGTTTTGGAAGTAACTAACTGTAAACATCAGTATTTTGGGAAAGGCGGCAAATTAATGGTTAGCGTAACTAAATGTAGGCAACGATATTTTGAAAAGGCGGAAAATTAAGGGTTAGAGTATTTTAATGAGCGCAACAGTATTTTGGCAAAGGCGTCAAATTAACTGGACTCGGGGATGCAGTTGACCCTCCAAGCGAGATATCTGTTTGTTATCGGGACATGCTTTAATTAAATGAAAATATTTTTAATATGAAATTGAGAAATAAAGTGTGTCATAGAAGTTACATTTTCTACACAAAATTGATTTCAAATAGAATGGCTGTACTTCTGTCCTGCCTCTCTGAATGGTTTAGTGATCCGGCCATCTTGGAAAATGGCGGCTGGGAATTTAATATCTTTTTTAACGGATAATCGTATCATCGCCAACTTTAAGACCTGTTGACAATTTGGGCCGTTGTTATTTTTGGTTTGAATTTAATCTCTGAAATATTTTCGTTACAAAATGTTACTAGAATAATAAATAAATATCGACCAAACGTAATGGTATGTAACGCGACCCTGCATATATCAGAATTCAGTCTTTGAAATGGTAAAAATTGCCGTACAAAACCTCTTCTCTTCCAAACTAAATATTTTCATGTTCAACTATTCTTTGTGTTTTGTTTACAAAAATCTATGTTAAGATAATATTTTAGATTCATTAGGCAAATTCTGTTCGGTACGAGACTCGACATATTTTAAACGCCAAACAGGGTATTCAAAGGAGAGTAGGAAATTGTCTTGAAATGATATTAAATGATTATAGCTTGAAAATTTCGAAAGATTTGACGTTAAAAGATTTGTTGTAATTTATGTCGTCACCTTTCGGATTTAACACGTTATGGTTTAAGTGGACCCTAAAATGACGCTGAACGAAATGGAATTTCTTGGAAATAATCGATATTTCAAATACAGGTATAGAATTTATATTTTCATTTCATAAATATTATTTATCCTTGATTTTTATTATAGGTTCACCAATGAGACCAAAATTGAGTACGCAGTAATTGAAGTGAGTTTATACAATAATTCAGTCGCAATTGTTGATGTCTCGGAATTAAGATTTTCTATATGAAGAAGGTATTTCCAATTCTTGTCAGATATGGGAAAACATAAAAAGCAAAATAACCTGGTTCAAAATTATGGCGGATTATTTAAAACAATGCCTGAACATGAAGTAAATTTCATATTTGGAACTCTATTAAAAGATTATTAATTGGGGCGAGCGAGAAAGAATCGCCTTAACGCGATGAAATAATCCTCGTTAGTTTGACAAAACTGGTCTGCGAAATGTGGAAAACTTAAAATGTAATCGAACCGACGAGTGAAACCGTTAAGTAGTGATTTTAGACAAAAATATACGAAAAATACTTAAATTGTAATCTTAATTATCTCACAGAAACGAATATCATTCTGTTTATAAAAACTTATGAGATTATATTAAGGTCATTTTTTAATTCATTTTGTCGCTTTATTTACAGAGTCAAGTGGATTCCTGTTCCAGTTTCTATAATAAATTCATTATATATCGAATCTACGGATAACTTGTACACTGTAACTGATTAAAACGCTTTAGTTAATTACGTAACTTAGAAGTATAAATACTTAATCCTTACGATGGTTTTAGAGTACTCGTATCTTCACGGTGGACACGCCACGCTCACATTTAGATGGCCGACTGGAATATTTCACTCCGTCTTCTCCCTATGGAGCGACCAAGACGATAATCCTTTCAGCGCCCCCGAAGAGAGTCACGTCCACTTCATTGTCCTTAAACATGGACACTCCAGTAAATTTCCCTCAATAAACATTACATTCACCACACAATTTATTAATTTCCATTCTCGGTTCAATTAGGTGTTAATTTTAATTGTGTTCACTTTGGTTCTTCTGTCACTTTTGCTCGTTGTACACTCCATCGTAACCAACAAATACAAATCGATGCCGATTAAGAAACTTTTCAAGAAAATGGCCCGAGAAACTCTGGAAAATGTCTGGGACAACGTGTCGCTCTTCTGCCTCGAACGTAAGCGATTAAGCGCACCCCAAACAGCTGATAACAATACACCAGTTTTCTATGAGGAACTAAATTACCAAAGATTATGTCCCCATAACGAAAGATGGCTGGCGCTTTAATCACTCATGGTAAAGTCAACGGGATAATTTTGTTCCCTACAGCGTTTCCCTCCGTTTTGCCACACATTACTTGTCGTCTGCTGGCTACGTCGTGGCTGTTCGGAGTGACTTTCATTCTGTTCTACTTGGGTTGCTTCATGCGGACGGAGTTCACCACGGAAAGCTACAAAAGCATCGACACTCTCTCGGACTTGATTAAATCGGGACTTACAACAGCAATGAACGAGGAAACATACCAACAGCTCAAATTTTCGGTGAATATCCTTCAGTATGTTAAATTGCTCATTTCTTATGATGTCTTTGGCGCGTATTTACAGGCAACCCAGGACCCTGTTGTAAAGGAATGGCTAAGCGCCAATGAGGAGGAAGTTTTCTACTATCATTTCACCGTTCTAAGGAAAGATAATTATTTCATTCCGATTATTTCAGGGACTAAAGCTGCGATCACAACGATCGAACGCCTGAATAGTATGTTGAAATAAGAGTACAACAAACCCAATAAGATAGAGTTCATCATGAGCAAAGGAGGATTTTATTTTTCGCAACAAGAAGTTGGCTTCGACTACATGCATACCATGTTCAACACCTCTTGGGTGAGAAGAAGTCCCCATGTGCATGAGTCCGTCCAACTGAAGTCAGTAAGAATTTTATCGAAAAATTATGAATTGGTTCGAAGATTATTTTCTATTGCAGCATGGCACCCTTTTTTCGAAACGCAAGTTTTCAAGTATCTGGATTTTGAAAACCAATATGAGCAGTTCAAGTGGGAGAAACCGTTGAAAAGCGCGACTGATTTGAACCTGAGTAGCGTCTGCGTTCCTTTCTACTTTCTTCTCATGTTGTTGTGAGAAACAGTAGCCGTCATCACAACAGAAATAATATTCTACTAATTAACTTGCAAGATGCAAATTAATTAATAATTTCTTGATAATACACAAACTTTCTATTTGCTTCGGAATGCAAAGTTCACCAACGAAATCACTGCGTGTTGCGATCTACACTTAAACTTATAGAATGAATCTATTAATTAACAAGAATATAAATCTGGGTAGGATTTTACTTTACTTAACTAACTCAACCAACACTTGATTCTGACTAAACAGACCGCGGGGAGTTCGAAAAAATAGTAAAAAATTCTAAACCCGCCGCAAGTCGGTGAAGTTTTTTTTTTAAATTTCAAAATGCACGCACTTACCGCCATGTAGCCCTAACGCGGTCTGCGCCCGTCCTTGACTAAAAGCGTTCTGCAGAAATTTACAACAAGGACTCGCGACGGAAAAATAAATATGAGATTTTAAAAACACGCTGAAACATTTCCATTCTCATAGCAGGATAGAGTAATAATTCAAGAAAGCTTCAATTTTATTCATATTTAAAAATAAACGGCTTGGAAAAGGCGTAATATTATTTGAGAACTAAATGAAGATAAACGATATTTTAGAAAAAGTGTAACATTATTTCGGAACTAATAAATGTGATCATCATTTTTTTTGGAAAAGGCGTAATATTGTTTAGGAGTAAATGAAGATAAAACCAATATTTTCGAAAAGGTGGCAAATTGGTTTGGATGTAAGTAACTGCAAACACCAATATTTTGGAAAGGGTAGTAAATTATTTTTCAACGAACTAACTATAAACATGAGTATTTTGGAAAAGGTGGCAATTGTTTTGGATGCAAGTATCTGTAAAGACAAAAATTTTGGAAAAGGGGGCAAATTATTAGGATATGTTTAGGTTCGATTAGGTTAAGGCTTAGGTTAGGTTTGGTTTGGTTAGGTTCGATTAGGCCTAGGGTAGGTTAGGTTTGTTTAGATTCGATTAGGCCTAGGGTAGGGTAGGTTTGTTTAGGTTCGATTAGGCCTAGGGTAGGTTAGATTTATTATTGGTTAGGGTAGGTTAGGTTTGGTATGGTTAGGTTAGGTAGGTTAGGCTTAGGATAGAATAAGGTTCGATTAGGCTTAGGATAAGTTTAGGTTCGATTAGACTTTGGGTTGGTTTAGGCTCGATTAGGTTTAAGTTTGATTAGGCTTAAATTCGATTAATTTGACGCCTTTGCCAAAATACTGTTGCGCTCATTAAAATACTCTAACCCTTAATTTTCAGCCTTTTCCAAAATATCGTTGCCTTCATTTAGTTACGCTAACCATTAATTTGCCGCCTTTACCAAAATACTGATGTTTACAGTTAGTTACTTCCAAAACAATTTTCCTACGTCTTTTCCAAAATATTGATGTTGACATTCATTCAGTTCTCACATAATATGACAACTTTTCCAAAATATCGTTGTTTATCTATATCTACTTCTGAAATTAGTATTACGCTTTTTCAAAATACGGATGTTTACAGTTAATTCCAAAAGTACTTGCCACCTTTTCCAAATTACTCGTGCTTTCAATTAAGTATTTCCCGAAAAATTTGCCTCCTTTTCCAAAATACCGATGTTTACAGTTAGTTACTTCCAAAACAATATGCCTACGCCTTTTCCAAAATGCTAATATTTACACTTTGTTACTTTCCAAATAATTTGCCACCTTCCCCAAAATAATGGTGTTTACACTTAATTACATTCAGAACAATTTGCCTCCTTTCCCAAAATACATGATGTTTACACTTAATTACATTCAAAACAATTTGCCTCCTTTCCCAAAATACATGATGTTTACAGTTAGTTGCTTCCAAAATTTGCTTACCACCTTTTCCAAAATATCCATGTTTCCAATTAAGTACTTCCCAAGAAATTTGCCACATTTCCCAAAATATTGGTGTTTACAGTTAGTTACATCCAAAACAATTTTCGTCCTTTTCCTTTTAATTTTCAGCGGGTGTTTAAAATTTCATAGCTATAAATTTCCGTCGCGCGTCCGTCAATTTATTCGAGTCCCGACTCCCCGCTAGCCATTTTTCAAGAACGGGCGCAGACCACGTTAGCGTTAGGGCTCAGTGGCGGTAAGTGCGTGAATTTTGAAATTTTCAAAAAAACTTTCACCGACTTGCGGCGGGTTTAGAATTTTTTTACTATTTTTTTCGAATACCTAAATCTGTACCATTAGCCTTCTATCGTGTTAATTTGGGTTAGATGATTTTTTTCTACAATGAAATTAAGAAAAGTTCGCCAGGAATGTAATTCCGATTTTCCCAATGTCCTCCCTCCTCGTCTCAAAACGTTAGCACTATGCGTCGTCTACTTACATAAAGTCCCGGAACCAGGGCTCTACATAAAGATATTTTTTTAGTAGTCAGCCTGACTAGTGAGCCCCCTATCCCAATTTTTTTAGTAGTCACTGACAAGTGAGACGCATGGTTTACTAATATTTGGGACATTTTTTTTACTAGTCAAGTTGAGTAGTGAACCCCCAGATTTCGATTTATTTTAGTAGTCAAGGCATTTTTTAAGTAGTCAAATGTTTTGACTAGTGCCTTATGTAGAGCCCTGGCCGGAACTTGACAAACGTCATAATCACTAAGCCCCTCTTATATCCCTGAATAGGTAAACTAGTCAATGAAGATATAAATTTATTTTAATTAATAGATTCATGCTTATAAGAGGTACTTGTGACACGAAAATGATATAGAATTTTCTCACTCTCGTTTGAATTTAAATAAAATGGATGAAACTTGTCAATAGAATAGTTTGTCGTTATCTTTACGACAGTTTTAACTAGTACTTTAAGTTAACGCTTGAAACTTGAAAATATGGCTCAAATCTAAATTATGTTTTTGGGCATGGCGATAAGAAATTTTTTTTTTTATAATTTTCAAATCTAGAATGTTATTGTTAATTCCAAAAAAAGCGTTAATCCAGAAAGATGCAATAGTAGCTAAATTACAATTAGCAAGTTTTTACACGAGTTGTAGGAAGTTAAAGATATTGTAAATGTTCTCTAAAATGTGTGTTGTGTTTACAACAAGTAACGATAACCCGACTTGGTATACGAATAAAATACTATATTACATGAGTTATGATCGTTTAGTTAATTAAGTGAAAGATAGCTGACAAGATATAATGATACCGGGATATTGACATGATTTGATATTGTGGCTACAGCTTATATACTAGATAGTAGGTCAGATAACAATAATAGGTCAGATTAGATATACTAGCTAGGTAATGTTTTTTATGCGAACACGACATCACTTTCTCCTTTTTTTATGTTCCTAATTTCTTCAAGGCATGTAGGTGTCGGAGGTTCCGATGTCCTTGATCTATATTTTGGTGTGGCGTGCCGCTTTCTAAGTTGATTCTGATGTTTGCGAAGAGTTAGATGGCCACTGGTCACTTGGTACATCATTTTGCCTATTCTTCTGTCAATTACGCCGGGAATCCATTTTGGACCACGATAGTAGTTTCGGACAACACAGGATCTGCGACTTGGAATTCGGATGGATTTGTGACGTGTCTCTCTATGTCTTTACGTTGGTTGCGTGGGTGACAAAGATCAAAGCACGTGACAATGTTTCTCCCAAGCATGAGTTCGGCGGGTGATTTTCCGCCTTTTAGAGGTGTTCGTCTATAGCGCATCAGGATTCGAGCAAGTCTCTGCTCTAGTGGACCTTTGGGGAAGGTGTTCAGGCCCTCACCAAGTGTGTCGATAGCGTTTTACTGCCTCCAGACTATTTTCTTTAGCGATCCCTTTATCGTTTGAACGGTTCTCTTTTCCTGGCCGTTTGATTGCGGATGGTACGGCGCAATTGTCATGTGCGTGATTCCGTTGTTGGATGTGAATTCCTTGAATCGGTCACTGGTAAAGCATGTGGCATTGTCCGTTATTAGCGTCGTCATGATGCCGAAACGGTTCCGCAGGATCTGGCCATGGCGAAAACTTTTTCGGAGGTTCTGGTGCGTGGGATCTACATGTAGTGCACTGTTCGCTGACTTCCTTGATATCTTCATCTATCCCTGGCCACCAACATAAGGACCGTGCCAGAGACTTCATGCGAACGATGCCTTCGTGCGTTTCGTGAAGTTGCTGTAGCATTTGAGTTCGGAGATTTTTCGGTATGATTACCCTCTGTCCTATCATATGTACGCCTTGCATAGTCGATAGTTCGTCACGTCGGGTGTAGAAAGGTTTCATTTCCGCGGCTTCTTTGTCATGACGATTCCACCCGTTCATTACGTTGTCGAGAACTTTTAGCAGTAGTGGATCGTTTTCTGTTTCTCTTCTTATAGTTGCTGTGGTTGTAGGACTGCTGTCAATTCTCTCCGTCGAAAGAACGTATTCCGTTGGCAATGGTGGTTCCGTGTGTTGTACCGGTAAAAGTAGGCGACTCAAAGCGTCGGCGTTTCCATGTAATGTCCCTTTCTTGTATTCGATGTGATAGTCGTAAGCTTATAGTACTAGCGCCCATCTTTGTAATCTGTGGTATCGGTTTATTTTCCGAGAGAAGGCTGACCAGAGGTTGATGGTCGGTAAGTAGAGTAAAGCGTCGACCCAGTAGGTAATCGCGAAACTTGGTGACTCCATATATCAGCGCCAATGCCTCTTTCTCAAAATGCGAGTAGTTCTTTTCAGCTGGCGAGAGCATGCGTGAGGCAAACGAGATTGGACGTTCCTCCCCTTCGATGTTGTGCGAGATAACGAGCCCTATTCCGACAGGTGATGCATCAGCGGCGAGTCGTATCTCCTTGGTTTAGTCGAAATGTACTATGAGATTCGATTCGGTCAGCAGCTTCTTGGCCTTCTCAAAGGTTTGACTTTCTTCGGTCTCCCATTTCCAGCAAGAGGCTTTTTCAAGTAGGCGATATAGTGGTGTTAGTTGAGTGGAGTAGTTTGGAATGAACTTGGCATAGTAGTTTAGTAAGCCCAAGAACGCTCTCAGTTGCTCTACGTTCGTCGGCGCCGGAGATTCGGAAATGGCTTTTAACTTCGTTGTTTGAGGATGGAGTCCTTCTCCGTCCAAATGGTATCCCAGGAAGTCAATGGAACTTTGGCAAACTGGCATTTCTCGCGACGAAGTTTGAGGTTCGCGTCTTCGAAGACTTGCAGCAACGAATCCAGTCTCTTCAGGTGGTCTTTATTGTCTTGTCCTCCAAGCAAAATGTCGTCTTGAAACGGTATAACGCCTGGTTCATTCCTCAGCAGAGCCTCCATATGCTTTTGGAACACAGCGGATGCGGACGAGATTCCATATGGTAAGTAATTGTATTGAAACAATCCTTTCTGTGTTTTTATGACCACTAAGTCCTTTGACTCGTCGTCTAACTCCAACTGGCTGTATGCTTCTCGCATGCCGAGTCGTGTGAATATCTTACATCCGGCCAGTTTTGCGAAAATATCCTCATCTCTTGGAAGCGGATACTTTTCGGTTTCGACTTGCTGGTTCGCTGTCAACTTGAAATCACCGCATATTCTGACTTCTCTGTTGGCCTTCATGACAGGAACAATGGGAGCTGCTGACTGGGCATATGGTATTGGCGATATTATGTCGGCCTCCTTCAGACGTTGTAGCTCCGCGTCAATTTTATCGGTGTAAGCGCATGGTACTGTTCGGGCTTTAAAGAATTTGGGCTCGATTCCGGACTTCCGGTGGAGATGTACCTTCACATTTCTCAGACATCCTTTCTGCTCCTTGTCGAAAATGGCGTTGTGTTTGCTTATAGTATGGCTGAGAGAGTTTCGTGGTAGCTTGCGATATGAGATACTGTGTCAACTTGAGGTAGAACAGCATCTTGCAGAATTGGTAGCGACGATGACACCCATGACCTTCCACAGAGTGTGGGTCCTCTTCCATTATATATGATGATTGGCAACTTTTCCGTGTTAGCTTTGTATTTCACGAATACTTGTGTGACGCCTTGTTCTTCAATCTGATGTCCGGAGAAGGATTTGAGCCGTATGTCGCATTTCTTGATGGCTTCTTTCTTGATAATTGCGACAGCATCGTGACTTGAGATTAGTGAGACGGCGGATCCTGTATCGATCTCCATGGTGGTCTCGACGTCGTTGATTTGACAGCGTATTTTATAAGGTTTGGGCAATTGTCCGCCTTCTACTCGTTCTGGTATATGGTAGACGTCTTCATCTTTGAGTCTGATGGGTACTGTGGCAGCAGATATCGCGAAGACTTCGTACTCCGGTTGATCATCATCATTCTCAGCTACGTAGTGTGTTCTTTGATCGTTCTTTTTCTGTAGTCTGCTTTGACATGCTCTGGCAATGTGACCTTTCTTGTCACACGAGTGACATGTGGACTCCTTGAACGGACATGTGGCAGGAACGTGATCTTGACTACCGCAGCGTGAGAATATTGCTGTCTGACTTTGGTCTCGCTGTGATTGATGAATCGGTTTCGACCACGCTTGGCTCTTTGTCTGATGTTTGCTCTTTCTGGCTGAGCGTCTTCACTTCGAGAGTACTGAGACTGCTTGCACTTTCTCGGATGGCTCTCGGCTCGGTTGTCCTTTCATGGCGTGGACGTTCTGCATGGCTTGTTCCATGGCTTGCTCTATTGCCATGGCCTAGGCAAGTGTTAAGTTGTCTTCAGCCAGTAGCCTTTTTTGCAAGGAATCGTCTCTACATCCGCAGAGAAGTCGATCTCTCAGCATGTTGTCCAGAGATGCTGCGTAATTGCAGAACTCGCTCATCCGAATTTCTGACACGTACTTAGCTATGGTTTCGCCTTGCTTGCGATCCCTGGTGTTGAATTTGAAGCGCTCAACTATCTCCGACGGTATGGAATTGAAATATCCTGTCAGTGCTGCGACTAGGTCGGCATACCCATTGTCAGTCGGCTTGTCGGGTCCCGCGATGTTTCTAAGAGTAGCGTATGTCGCCGGGCCAATTACGGTCAACAGTGTAGCTTTCTTCCTGGCCTCATCAGTTATCTCAATGGCAATGAAGTATTGTTCAAGTCTTTCGAAGTACAGAGCCCATGAATCTGTTTCCTCATCGAAAGGACTGTAGTGAGCGATGACTGACATGATTTTCCATCTGTCGTCCTTGCAGCTAGCTGACAATCTTCTGATCGGCCTTGGTATGGATACCGTGATGGCAGTGTAGAAACTCGCGGTACTTCATCGTTCAATTGTATCTCGCCTCCGTCGCCATTTTGTTGTGTTTACAACAAGTAACGATAACCCGACTTGGTATACGAATAAAATACTTTATTACGTGAGTTATAATCGTTTAGTTGCATAAGTGAAAGATAGCTGACAAGATATAATGATACCGGGATACTGACATGATTTGATATTGTGGCTACAGCTTATATACTAGATAGTAGGTCAGATAACAATAATAGGTCAGATTAGATATACTAGCAGGGTAATGTTTTTTATGCGAACACGACAATGTGAAAGATTTGAAAAGCAATAACGGCTTGAAAGCGTTCGATAAAACCTACCTTTAATATTTTGCCTTAATATGAAGTAAATTTAAAGAGTAAGTGCCATTTAAACTGCACTTTTTAAAACCCAATTGAAAGTACTACATTTTTCATTAAAATTGGTTAACATTTAACCAAGATCCAGCTTTTTGAAAAAATTTAAAATAGAGGTTCACCCAAAAATCGATTGATTGTTATAATCAAATTTCTCTCCCCTTGTGAGTCAGAAATACGTAAGAGGTTGGCTCACGTTTCAATTTAGGCTTAACAATAACATTGTTATTATAGTCTGTCAAACGAAAGAAGAGCCCTGAGAAATTTGTCCAAATTGGTGTCGCCACCATCGACCCCATAGTAATTTATCAACTTGTTTTGTTTTGTCAATAGTCGTCTGTAATATAGTCTGCTATAAACAGATAGGCTTAATCGCAATAGAACCAATACATTTTGCAATATATATTAATATGTTTATGTTTCATGGTTTTTTTACGATCATTGAGTATTAAAGAATAAAAAACAAAATTAACGACAAGACCCCAGTTTTATCTTTATTGAACTAGCATTGCAATATATTTTAATGACATTAGTTAAAGTACTTGTCCATAAGTCTAAGTAGTTCAGCATCAAAGCGTCTTCAGTCCACGTCTTCATCAGAGTCTTCGCTATCTTCTTGCATATTAATTATAAGAGGTTCAATTGTGGTTTCGATGATGGGATCTTTTTCCCAATACTCATGCATTATATTCTCGACGTGCTCTATTGACTTGCGCCAATTCTCTGGTGTCACACGTTCAATGGCCCTCAGTGTTGCATCTTTGACCGTCGAGAGTTTGAAACCAGAATTCTGCTTCGCAACGTCGCTCTTCACTTGTGCCCATATTAGTTCAATCGGGTTAAACTGACAATGGTACGGTGGAATCCTCACTACCGTGTGACCTCTACTTTTAGCAATCTCGTCAATTTCGTACTTCAGGGTTCTGGACTTGTGACGCTTTATTATTTCATAAAGTTCCGCTTTGAGTAAGGTTTTATCATAGGGAATATCGTGGTCATCCAGCCATTTCTGCATGTCGCCTTTGCGGGTTGCTGTGGTAGGTGCTTTGTCCACAATAACTGAATGATATGACGCGTTGTCCATGAAGATGGTCGCATTGTCTATGTTGGGAAGAATTTGCTCGATATACCACTCTCTGAAACATTTAGCGTTCATGTCTTCATGGTAGTCGGCAAGCCCCGATTTAGATGGAAAGATCAGTAGTCCATTGTCTGCAAAACCTTTCGAGGAACCCGCGTGAAGAAAAATAAGTCTCTTTCCTTTACCAAAACGGACCTTTGGACCAGATACTGCTTCGGACTGGCAACATTTCGATACTGTAAGGTATTCATTCACCCACGTCTCGTCTATGAATATAACATTGTTCTTCACACCATCGTTTTAATTTTTTAAGACATTGGCGCATCGATTGACATATTTTTATTAACAATTCACTTGGTTTTTTGGTCAATCGACATTTTTCGTTCATTGAGTAGATAAAGAAATGAAAAAACATGTAGTTGACCTATTAATCGTACGATATATATTCAATTAGAAACATGATTTTTTCATTAATATATGAGAAGTTACTGCTACTAGTTACTTCAACATGTCGAAAATGAGTAAAGGCTCAACTATCCGTAGTCAAGGTCGAATTATTGTCGCTAATGTAGGACGTTATTTTGAAAGAGAGCGCAACGAAAATCGTGTTCTTCATCCTGTTGAGCAAGTAGTAGCTCGCACTGCAGAAGCAACTGGAGTAAGTGTAACCTCAATTAAACGGATTCGGAAAGAGGTTAAAGACGCGGAAGAGAAAGGACAGGCATACGCCGAGGTTGCCCAGAGCCCCGGCAAGTCTAGAAGTCGCCAATCACCTGTGACTGAGCTAGACAGTTTTCAGCTTGAAGCTATTAGACGCAGACTACACCAATTCTACATGGAAAAAGAACTCCCGACGCTAGATACATTACTAGAAGCCTTAAGACACGTGGACGAAGTTACAAAAGAACCGATTTTCAGCGGTAGCCGTGAGTCATTACGACAAGTACTTAAACGTCAACTTGGCTTCGAATATAAAAAGGTCGATAGTCGCAAGCATCTTATGGAAAGAACCGATGTCGTGGCTCGCCGTCGTCAATTTCTTAAAATAGTTAGACATAGTGATTTGAAGGACAATGTTATTTCATAACGAGACGTGGGTGAACGAAAAC
>JAEQBA010002230.1:0-38023 GCA_019434445.1 Phalangium opilio | reverse complement strand
TGCAGTCAGAGAAATACATCACCACGACAAGAAAACGTTCTCTTTTTTTTTTGGTTTTCTTAACTCTCTTTTCGTCTTCTTCCTTCTGGTATGGTGGTGGGTCTAGCTAGGAAACCCTATTTGCAAATTACCAATAAAGGGGCGTTAGGAGTGCTGGTGAAAAGGGGCAAACGACAGAGTGCCAGATCTTATCATAGCCAGCAGAAGTATAAGGCCTGAAGCGCCAATGGTAAGGGTTGGATGGTTGAGTTTGTAGGTTAGATGGAGGAAAGTAGCGCTTGTCCACGTCGGGCGTCATTCTGATGGATGGAGGGTTCCCTTCCAGCGCAACCGAGAAACGATACGAAGACGACGAGGAGTGGATGTAGGCCTAGAAACTTAGAAGATGGACGATGGAAGCCGTATGCTATGGATTAGAAAATAAGATGTGCCATAAGGATTCAAATTGTAACTTTTTGAAGAAAGGCACTGTTGTTGTTAAATAAATATCCCACGCTTTAATGTCGAAGTGTAAATATTACCACTATTTGGGGACAATTAATTTTTTTTAAAGTTACATCGGCAAAAAATAGAAGCGACGTCTAAAATGTGTGAGGATAATATTTCAAGAGGTGGACGGACACTCAAGCAAACTCATGCGCGACACGACACATGGACCATGGTGACGTCTATAAAGATGTTCACACATAATCCATTATATCCTTCAAATTCAAAATTTATATTTAAAAAACTAATAAAATAAATAAAAATAAATAAATAATTCTACTAGACAAACAACAACAGGGCACACGTAAGTTGGTCCCGATGGCAACCCCCCTCCAAATGTTCTGTATTATCGTAAGGAATATGTGAACAGGTGGGGAGGGAGGGGGGTTCGTCCTCAGACCTGTTCCCCTTTGATTCCTTATAGCAGCACCCCTACCTTATTTCTGTTGATGTGGGCCTTGCGCTAACTGCCTAACTGGTAATGCGGTATTGGTTGGGTCGCGCTTACTTAGCATTCTCAGATCATTGGATGCCCTGGAAGATTGAGTACCCGAGATGGCGAAAAAGTTCCAAATGACTATGTAGTAGGAACTAAGGCCTTAAACCAAAGGGCAATACTGTAGACGCGCACTGTACATCCTCAATGCCGCCCTTTACTTACCTCCCTAAAAACCTACTTAGGCAAAAGGCGCTAGTTTCTCATTAAACCAAATGGCAAATAGCTCAAATGGGATTCACTCAAAACGTGGTTCACTCGATCCCTCTCCGAGTTCGATACGATCAAGAGTCAATTCATTGGGAGTAGGAAACTATCACGGGAGTACAAAACAAGATTTCACAGAACTCGCGTCACCTTCTCTCTGAACCTCTATGTCATACCTTGATGATAAATGTTCATCCCAAATCACATTACTCAGGAATCTGCTGAAACTAATTAGAATCTGCGTTCATAATTTAATGCGAAACATTCTAATGGGTACATTTCAACGGCGCCTTAGACCGATATTTCAACTTGGACTGACATTTAGTGTAAGCACCTAATGATCTCAACGCCCAGTCCAAACTAGCTTACTTAGAAAGCTGAAAATTTGCAGGGACGTTACTCTTTAAGTAGTAGTAGCGCACTATGAACGTTTTCCAATACGCGGCCATCTTTCAAAATGGCGGACATAAATGTAAGAAAACCTTCTTTATGAAAAAAGTTGATTTCGCGTTTCAAATTACATCTTTAATATTTAGTAAAACAATTCCCAATATTCTATAGACGGACATAATGGATTTTGAGGCCTCAACTCTCCGCCATCTTTAAAAATGGCGGTAGGAAAAGTAATAAATAAAAATGCCTCGACAGCCTGACGGGTAAACTCAGGGTGTTTGCTGCTAGTAAACAATATAAATGCTCCTTATATAAGCCAAAAAAGAGAAAAAGAAAAAAAAACATACCAATAACAGTACCCCGATAACTATACTGATACGATAGACCTAGTAAGGGAGAATGACGCAAAAAGATCTTCCATTTTCTTTAATGCAAGTCGTGAATACTAAAATCATGAAGTAATGACCGAAGTTTCCTTTTTTATCCTTTCTTTGGGTATCAGGAACATTAGCGAGGGGTGATACTCTCAGTAAAAAATCGAGGGTGGCTAATATAGAGATTTTGGCAGGGGGTCCGCCCGGGTCCCCTCTCTCGTTTAGAGGTCCATAAAAGAAAGAGGATACTGATATGGATGGGATGGAAATGGAATGAAGGAGAGAAAGAGAGAGAAAAAAAAGAATAGTAAAGGTATCAATGAGATCTTTTAGGCCATTTTAACGTAATGAAGTTTTATAATCATGTTTAAAAGGAGTTACCACGCGTATTAGGTACGCTTGTAAAATGCCTAAATGGGATGCGAAATTTTTTTGGGGAGCCTGTGATTAATCGGGTTTGTAATGGTAAAGTGTTCAGACTTTACATAAAAAAGTATAAGGAGAATTTTTTTAAAAGGTTTTTCGAAACAGAATTTCAAATTACCCGCTGGTACAGCCAAACGCATTAAGGCTTAGTATAAGATTTTTTAGGTACAAATTCCCTTATTTTTACAGGGTTTTCTCTGACCAACTTTATCACTAAAAGTCAATGATGCGTTTAAAAATAACTAAACTTAAAAAAATATTACTTAATTTACTATTTAACGATGGGTTATAAATATTTTTATGGAAAATCAAGTGTTTCAATGGATTACTGACCCCTGTGACCTCTTCCTCAAAATCCAAAGCATTAGTGTCACCCTGGACTCGTAAGCTTTCTAGCGTCACATCATTTGGTCGAGATAGTTAATTTAAAAACACAAGACATTTACTCCTAGAGTTTGGCTTCTCCTTGAACATTTATGTGCAGCGAGTGAACACTTTTACAGGCGCTCATAGAAATAACCTGGAATCCTTGCCTCTGTATTTCACCTACTCCTTTACTCTCCAAACATTTTAAAACCATAACTAAATTAAGAGCATACTTGTATATTTTTCTCCCTGAGCTGTAATATCTTTTGGGTAGATACGTTACATAACTTAATATTTACTACAAGCTAGGGGGTGGGGGTGCCAAGGCAAGGCCCACCCCAATCAGCGCGTGTTATTGCGGCTGCAAGCTTGCCTTATCAGCGGGAAGGTATTAGATAGTTGTACGGAAATCTTCAATCCGTTACCCCTAGCTGTTTCCTGGGGAATCCTCCAGAATTCTTTCCCTGTCAGGCATAACTCTAGGCATCTTATCCGTTCGTGTTCCCGAGGTCCCTGATCGGAAACGCGTCTTCGCCACCCGAGGAAACCGTTTTACTTTCAGTTTCCGGTTGGTCTCTCCTCCCCTCCCCACTCACTTACCTCCAACCCTAGATTCCCCGCTACGGTGTTAAAAAAAGGTGTTTAAGGCCTAACGTGTAATGATACTTGTAGCTATAGACATTCTTCACTATCTCGTAGATGGATGGGATGGACGTTCTAGGGACCTGTTTGTAGGCTTCAAGATGGTTGGTGCGGTTACCGACCCCGTGTAGTTCAGTTGTCTTTTATGGCTTCGTGGCACGACATCGCGTTTTACCTATCTTCCACTGTGCTCCGAAAAAGTTGCAAAAATAAGCGTGTTCTACTATTTTTATCTTGACCTTTCTAAAAGCTGGCAGATAAACCGCTTTATTCCATTTTTGTTTGAGTTACGAATAATTTCACGTATACAACTTTTTGCAATTAGTAATTCCTTGTAATCACCATCTTCTCTTAACAAGTTATTAACATTGCAAAATCCAGAGATCTATCTCCAAAATTTCTATTGAATTACTATGTTGAAACCAGTTTTATGGGATAGTTGAACTTTATTCAGGGTTCGGATAAAATTTTTATATTGAAAATCCCTGACTTTTCCAGCTTATCCCTGAAAACATTTTGCCAATAATGTGCTTGCCAGAGACCACTTCATCACACCTGGTCAATATTTAGCATTGACCGAAGCATGGTTTGATATACCAAACGAAATCCCTGACATATCCCAGACGTTTTAGGGCAAAAGTATAAATCCCTAACTTATACATCCATTTTCCAAATCCATGACTTATCCTGGTTATCCAGGTTCCGTACGAACCCTGTTATTAATAGATGCCCACCAAGAAAGATTTTTAATCCGTTTTATCTTGGAAAGTTATTAAAAAATTCTCGACGCTATATAAGCCCCAAATATTTTGACTAAACTATTTATATTTATTACCTTTGTTTACGTAGTTTTAAGATCAACAAAGTCGTTTGACCATGGAATATTTACTTTGAGTCATCGTCCTTCTATTAAAATATTTAGAGATTTTAGCACGAGTGCATTTTGCCTAGTTTTTTTTTACTATATTTCGCTAAAAATAAGTTAAATTATGCGTGTCGTAAGGAGCCATCTTATTTACAACCGGAGATTTGACAAAAGGAATTTGAAAATTGGAAATATTCGGTTTTCTGATTGATTTTTTTGATTTTATTTGGGACTGTTTTCGGGAGAATGCTTTGCAATTAAGGAAAATTCAAGAACACTAGTTTAAAGAGGACATTTTGGCCTATTAATTAACGCGTGTCGTAAGGAGCCATCTTATTTACAACCGGAGATTTGACAAAAGGAATTTGAAAATTATGGAAATATTCGGTTTTCTGATTGATTTTTTGATTTATTTGGGACTGTTTTCGGGAGAATGCTTTGCAATTAGGGAAAATTCGAGAACACTAGTTTAAAGAGGACATTTTGGTCTATTAATTAACGCGTGTCGTAAGGAGCCATCTTATTTACAACCAGAGATTTGACAAAAGGAATTTGAAAATTATGGAAATATTCGGTTTTCTGATTGATTTTTTGGGACCGTTTTCGGGAGAATGCTTTGCAATTAGGGGAAATTCGAGAACACTAGTTTAAAGAGGACATTTTTGTCTATTAATTAACGCGTGTCGTAAGGAGCCATCTTAATTACAACCGGAGATTTGACAAAAGGAATTTGAAAATTATGGAAATATTCGGTTTTCTCAAATAACACCCAGAATTATTTATACAGAGTTAAGCTTGGTTAAAAGTTATTAAATTACGAAGAAAAGAAACATTCCTTCGCCCATTTACGAAAGAAATAAAGAATACCAGAAAAATAGGGATATTTTTGATAGAATTAAATAAACCCTAGTTGGTATTGGTTTGAATTTGAAAAAAAAAAAAAAAGAAATGTACGTGGAAATTTTCACTAACGTGGATATATATCGAAAAATTTTGAAGTTTCAGCGAAAAATCTAAATAATAAAAGGTATGATTCGCTATTCCTATATTTTTCGTTCTCTCTGTGGGAATTTCATCAGAGATATGGCAACGCCAGGCAGCTAAGGTGAAGAATTTCTTGGTTTATTATTGGTTAAGGAAAGCAGAATGAAATGTTTGAAATTTTTTTTTCTCTCTTTTCTGTTAGAGTGGCGTGTGGGATGAAATATATTTTTCTTTTACTTTGGATGCTACTTGGAGTGAGAGAGAGAGAGAGAGAGAGAGAGAGAGAGAGAGAGAGAGAGAGAGAGAGAGAGAGAGAGAGAGAGAGGAGAGAGAGAGATGGAAAATAAAAAAGGCCCGAAAGATTCTTCTTGGGCCGAAATGTTTGCAGTTTCAATTTCCATGACTAAACAGCGAATCAATTTGAGATTACCATTTTAAAAGGAAACTGTATTGGTTTCTCAGTGCGGCTCGAGAGAAGAGGCGTTAGGCTCGTCCTAAAAATTCTATGGGGATCTGGAAGGCAAAAGGATTCGGGAAAAAATATATCTATCTTGGTGGGAATTGAATTCAAAATATCTTTTTTTTTTCTTTCTCACGAAACGTTTTTTGAGAATTCTTCTCGAAAATTTTTCACATACATCATTTTAATTTTTAATTTTTAACTTTTAAAAGAACTTTTTAAGAATTTTTCAGAGTATAGTTACTATATTTTATATTGATTTTTCAAAAATTTATGAAAATGGCAAATAAAGTACAGTTTTGTTATCCATGGCTACAATTCAAACGACGCCTTCAAGGCAACTGTTTTTAATTTAAAGGATTCTAGATATTAATTAGAGCTAAAATTTTCTTTGAATTAAATCATTCATTACCGCTAAAAATTATATAGTCTTTAATAATTCTCAAATTTGAATCTTTAGTTTTTAATTAACAAACCCTGGGAGCGGACATTACTCCTGGAAGATTACATCCCTGTTAGGCAATTAAGGCTGGCTTTGAACTAGAAATTTAATTGACCTATCAGCGATCCCCGCATATTATCGTCTGCTTGAAGTCGAATTTATGTTTTATTGAACTCTTCTCTGTCCCACAAAACGCAGCGGAGGATATAAAATAAATTGCTAGTACAAAGTTAGCCTGGCTTGCCTAACAGGGATGCAATCTTCCAAGGGTAATATCCGCTGCCAGGGTTTTGTTATTTAAAAACTAATAGAGAATAACTAGTTATCGATTACAGCATTTTTTAATAGTAACGATTTCAAGATTTAAACCCGAGAAAGCTTTAGCTTTTGCAGTCGAAACGCAGAATTGTTATATTACTTCAACTGCGCAATTTCACTAAGAAACTAAAGACGATACAGTAAATCCTGGAAAAAGGCTTAGGGCATTGCGCACCACTTTATATAAGGCAAATTTAATATATATATATATATATATACCATATACAGTAATTACCAACGGTACAGGAAGACACGGCTGAAGAATTCCAAATGAGTGAGAAAGCGAAAAATTTAATAACCCCACGAAGCTCTCTCCTCATTCTCCACGGATATAAACAAAAATATATCAAACAGAAGTTACTAATATCCATCGTTTCGTCAATAAAGCTATCTCAGAAGCCTTAGTGTGACATCACTCACAATAAGGCGTCTGAAATAGAACCAAACCGGTACCAAACATGGCCGACCACTGTGACGTTTTACCTAGATAATGACGTCACAACTGAGATAGGTCTATTTACCTGTAACATTTAAAGTTCTCAAATATTCTTAATAAAAATAGAAACCAGACTTCACATCAAGCGCATGGAAAATATTGGTTATCGTGCATGGGTTCTATAATTACTGTATTAAAATACTCTCCAATCATTTTCTAAAGATTGTATACGTCACAAAATTAAAATGTCTTAATTTGAACCATTAGGAAGAACTATTGACATAATGACAGTAAAATTTTTCATACTAATTTCTAATAGTGAAATGTAGGTAAAAATTCTACACCTTCGCATGAAGTAACTCTTACTACTAAAAACGTTTCCCTCACCAGTTTAAAAATTCATGTCTCTCAAAGGATTCTCACTGATAATAATTTTGGATTTATGGACTTCTTTTTTTGGAGAAATAAACCGTTAGTAAAGTTTAGCCCGTGACTCCTAAGACAATCTAAAGTCTCTTCCAAACCATATGGCAAGAACTAGGCTCGCGACGGGAGGTACATAGGCGCGATACAAGAGACGAGTTAGGCCTCGGTCTAGATGCCTGGATGCTTTTCTAGCTCTTTCTAGAGCCTTCTCCTACACTTCTATAGTGTAGTGCCAAAAGGTATAGTCCAACACGAGATAGGCTATAATCTCATTTAGGCGTGCGCTCGGATCCAGAAAACTAATTAAATTTACTGCCGTTTTATTTTTCCACGTGGTCCTGTTCGGATATGACTGATATATAAAGCCTCCATAGACACCGAGATGTACGTGTTTCTATCCTTAAAACATTTTAAAGGGAGTCTGAAGCCGTCGAAAGAACCATTTATTTTTACCAGAATGGTTTTCTTGAAGGAAAGTTCAAGGTTTTAGAATTTTCTTCATTTTAATTCTGAAAATCATACGTAGGGCGTTTTTGATAAGTTTGTCATAAATTAAGTGGAACGTTCTTTGGGCTATTTTGAGTAGAAAATGTTCTATGGCATTTTGCTGTCCGGGTACGTCACTGTTTTTGAGTTATGATTTGAGTGTTTTAGGGATGACCCCTTAACTAAATTAGAAATCATTGTCTTTCAGTTTCTTAATTAAATTTAAGGGCTCATCCGTAAAACACTCCATCCAATCTGAACTTGAAAACAGTGACACGGACGGCAAAATTTCATAGAAAAAATCGTCTCACTGTCAATTTGTCCGAACCCTTCATGCTCCCTTTACGAGACAGTTTACTAATAGAGCTACTTGTACTATCTAAGTAAATAGCTTTAATTTGCTATTATTTACGTCACTTATCTCAAGAGCGCGCGGGCTATGATTGATAGACGCTTCCAAAATATTCATCATAAATAAATATTTTGCGTTGGATAAACCTTTTCCATTTAACATTAATTAATTCTTATCGAGTTTTAATTAAGAGCGAACTTTTACGGTAGCTTCCTCCGGGGACGGAGATGGGGGAGGGGGAGGTTTATCTGGTACAGGGCGTAAAAACAATAAAAACAAAATTCTTTCGCTCTCCCTTTAACAAAGTGGTTAGATATTTTAATTTTAAAGTAATTTATGACAAACCTTTTAGCGCTAAAAAATAAAAAAGTGGGGAAAACTCTATTAAAGGTTTCCCATTTACAACCAGCGGTAAACTTTTAAAAAAAGAGAGATATGTCCTCTCCCCTGTAAAGGGGATAGCTAGAGAGCGAGGGAAAATATCCCATACTAAAACTTTCAAATTGCAATATTTCACGAAAGTTAACTAGATTAGAAGAAGGTTTTGTGATCAAAAGTGGTTGGTTACGGCGCTAAGTTTTGGCCTATCTATTACCCTATCCTATTTCCATACGCGTCAATGGAATTCTTTACAAGGTTTCGAGTCGTAATGGGTACTGGCGTACGCTAACAACTTCGGTTGATACTCGGAATTAGGCCCGAGTTAGGCTTAACTGGCCAACTTGGCATTGGAGAAGAATAAGGGGAATACGGTGTTATTCCGGCAGGGAATAGGGGTGTAAAATTTGGAAAGAGGAAAGAGTCTCATCCCTGTTCATTAGGATGAAATAGGTAACCGTAAGCGGATAAGGCTTAACCACAAGCCTCAGCGTGCGATGCAGCGAGCCTTCCCGCCTCCATCTCGCCATGGAAATAACTGGACGCTTCGATGCTCAGGATAATAAGAAAGACGCGCTTCAGTGAACCAATTGCCCATGCACAAGGACGTAAGTGACATGGCCTTATGAAAATGGTACGCGTAAGGACATAAAGAGTGGTAGTGTACGCGTGGTAGACCAACTTAAAAGCGTGGTGCCATCAATGGCCAGCAACTTCCTCGATCTTCGGCTTTAAAGGTGTCTATAATTACAATTACAATAAAATATAGAGGTATGCTTTCAAGGAGTTCTTCGGGATGTCCAACAATAAATTTCAAGATTTCAGCAATAAATATTGATAATTTATGCGTAAATACAGGTAAATTTAAGAATTCAGCGGTCACAACAATATTCCTTCGAAAATATAGACACTTTTTCAAATAATCGATATTTTACAAAGATGTCTTTAAAACTAAAAAACTGGAAAATTGGAAAACCTGCAATTTCATCCTGTTTTTTTTTCTTAGTTTTTGTAAACAAAGATGCAGTTTTCATTAAGTTTTGGTAAATTTAGTTCATGATTTTGATGTTATTTTTTTTAAACAAAAGCAATTAAAAATGTCCTCAAATTAAGGAATGTTTTAGCTTTGACTGGGCTAAAATCTTGAGAAACCGAAAACTTGGACTGGCACTACAGCATTGTTAAATTATTTTTAGCAAAAACCCTTTGCGATTTTCGTTAATTTTTACAATATATTAGTCCTAAAAGAAAAACTTATATTCGATCTTAGTTCATAATCCCCATGCAAGTATATATATTTTTTTCTAGAACAATGCATGCCTTAATGCAATATTAGAAAATTAAAATATTATTAAAAAGAGGCAGGATATACAGGGGTTCAAAACGGATCAATCAAGTTTAATACCCCATTTAGAATATACTATATTTCCCATCCCCTCCCCCTCCTTTATCCTACAAGAAATTCCATTTTTTCCTTCATCCCATACCCTAAAGAGTAATAAGTTTCGAGATTTTAATCATTTGATGAAATTTTAGAGTTAGGATATATGTATAGAGCAGTGAGGGGGGATAGGAAGAAAGAGGTCGACTCGGAGCAAGCCAGAAAAGCAATTTTTTAGAATTATCTCTTTATTATAAGGATGCGTTGAAGTGTGTTAAGACCAAAAGGAAGAAGCTTTTTCACTAAAGAGAAAGAGCAAGAGAGAGAGAGAGAGAGAGAGAGAGAGAGAGAGAGAGAGAGAGAGAGAGAGAGCGAGAGAGAGAGCGAGAGAGAGAGAGCGAGAGAGAGAGAGAGAGAGAGAGCGAGCGAGAGAGAGAGAGCGAGAGAGAGAGAGAGCGAGAGAGCGAGAGAGAGGGACAAAAAATGGATCTTAGGGACAAAAAAATTTAAGAATAAAGAAAGGAACGAAGAAAACACGTCAAAAATCTTATGGAAGAATGAGAGGAAGTTAAGAAAATGGGAATACTTGGAAGATGGGAAAAAAAAGTATCGTAAATTAAACGGCAAAATGCAGGGTAACGGGAACGTATGTCGTGGAAGGCTTGGATATTACCATTGCCCTGTTACAGTAGCGTTGAATTATTAAGCAACCTTCTCTGGAAGTAACAAGGGCCAGATTGTGAACTTCCTGTTAGTATAGGACAAAATGTCATAGAGGTTTCATGCATTTGAACGTATAAGCTACAATTGAAGGGTGATCCCTTCTTAATAGGATAAGTTGAACTAGAGTAGAATAATTGCACTTTTTAATTGATTTTGGTAGACATTTTCCAATATGGCGGATATTCTAGCACTGAGTCAGTGAGAGAGCAGGATACCACACTCCACGTGGAAGAGGGCCCAAAAAGTCAAAATGTTTTAGCTTGGTTTAAATGTTTTGAGGCTTCTCTCTAACTTTGAGTTAAAAATGGTGACCACACACCACGTTTGAGTTAAAATTGCTGCACTATAAACACGAATATCCATCCACATTAATTAACAAAATCAAGTGAAGAGCGTAAAAATGATTAAGAAAAGGTATTATAAACCTCAGAAACATAAAATAGCGTAAAAGTATAAAGTATTACGCCTTCCCAACCTGTGTCTCAAATTTTGGTTTTACCCGCCGCTTCAACCCGTTCTTGGTCCCAAGAGAACGTATCGTAGAGGGCACAAGGGTCGTAATAAAGTATCCCCCCGCGATCCGCAGCTTGACCAAAAGCGGTGGTAGACAACAAATTCATAAATCTCGGTTTGCGAGAAGAGAAGCGAGATCGAGCTCAAGAATAACCCAGCACGGTATGGAGCGCGGCAAGGTGCACGAGATACGAAGGAGACGAGAGAGAGAGAGAGAGAGAGAGAGAGAGAGAGAGAGAGAGAGAGAGAGAGAGAGAGAGAGAGGGTTGACTGGTCATTAGTCAGAACCCAACTGACCCTTCACGCGCGCGACTACCGCCCCAGCGCCTTTCGCCTAAGAATCTCTGAGAGCACGGACAAGCTATCGCCAAGCCTTAGCCCTCTCCAATGACCTTATCGGTAGAAAGAACACGAATTACGTCCAAATCTATCCATTCCAGAGTTCACCCCTTTCACGTCTTACCTAAAATAAAAGTGGTCGGACACTCCCCTCTCCCTTTTTTTTATTTCAAAATCACGTTAAATGTCAAATTGCTCATCATTTAGGCCTTACAAATTGCAAAGGCTTAAAAGAAACACGGTGTTAATTTAAGCCCTTTCCCAAACCTTAAACTGCACACCCATCTCACTATCCAGCTACTCGGGAAAAAATATCTAAAAGAGCGATAACGTTAAGGGTCTAAGGTATAGTTATTCTTGTTCTTGGAAGGAAATTTTGGCGCCAACTTTTGAAAGTTTCTGCTCGGAAGGAAAAAGTGTTGTGTATGGGTTTTTCGATGAAAAAGGATGGAGAAAATGTTAGGCAATGCATTATAGAAGGTATTTTCCTACAGGCATACTAAAATAAAGGTAGATTAAGTTTGATCGTTCCTGATGTAAAGGTAGGCCTATAGGGGAAATGTTTCTCTCTATATACCAGCTCGGAAGTTTCCGCTTTTATTTTTCTTTCCTTCTTCCTGTATGGGTATTAAGATGGATTGAAGAGAATAATTTGAAATTCGCGTTATATTTCTACATCTTTTCCGAGTCTAAAACAGCCCAAACGTTGCCACGAGTTGGAATTAGAAATCAAAGTTAGAAATGGAAGTACGCAATGGTGTAGGGCCTAGTTTTTGAAAAACTGAAAAAAAGAGCACAAGTCGATCTTTTCCTCTTCTTTGAAATAAAAAAACGGTTATCTTTGCTACTTTCGAAGGCAAAAACCGTTGCAATAGAATACAAAAAAGACGGGTGACTTGTATAGCGCAGCGTCCAAACCTTTAAAGCTAGCTCTTTAAAAAAAAGAAACGGAGGTTCAAGAGCAGAGAGAAGAGAGATGAGGATGATGGAGAGAAGATCAAAAGGAAAGTAGGAGAAGAAGAAGAAAAAAATATAAATATTAAAGGGGGCGCAATGTTATTTGACATCCGCGGAAACGCCATTTTTCAATGTCACGTTTTTTTTTACGGGGCGTTTTAAAAATCTCTTAGCGTACGTACGTATACGATCGAGAAATTGAAATTATTCATCTTTTTTTCTTCCGTTGAGGAGTTTTTTTCTTTCCTTCTTATCGACGGCATCTTTTACGTCAGGATGTTTATCATAAATTAAAATAAGATTTACGTTTCATTCATTACCATTTGTCATTGATATTTTCAAATCTTCATAAATTGTAAATTGTTGATTATACTAATGATAAGAAAAGGTGTCAATTTATTTCTTTTGTGATTCTACAGTGTGTTCCAAAAAAGTGTGTTGCCCAAAGGACTACCGTTTACAAGTTGTGATTACAGTGTTTTAGGGGTGACCCCTTAAATTTAAGTAAGATATTCAAAATACAATGTTAATTCAATTGAGGGGTCATCCGTAAAACACTCTAATCCAAAACTTATAAACTGTGACCCTTAGGGCAAAACGTCATACAAGTTGACCCTTTGAATAAATTAGCATCGTCTTTAAATTGCTTTCTTAAGTTTAAGGTGTCATCCATAAAATAATCATAAGTTGTTAACGGTGACCATTATAGCAAAACCTCATAGAAGTTACATTTTAGACTCCAAATTACCCATAAAACCCACTGTACCTCCCCTCTTTGAACCACCCTGTATATCAAAACAAGTTAAGAATATGCAAAATTCTGTACACTTCAAAAGGTCGCATCCGAATTTTACCAACAATTTGATATATGGTTTTAGTAAAAGCTGTAAAATTTTTTTCTTCTAATAGATGAACTAAAAACTAATCTTAGCAGTACCACGAAGTCCCCTTATTTCGTATATGGTATACATGGTATAAGGAAAAACCCAATATTCACTAATTTTGTGTCTCACGCGCTTGACTGAACTTAATCCATTGTGTTTGGGGGGAAAGGCAGGATGGGTACTGGGTGCACTAAGCGCGCCTTTTCGATCAAGAAAAACCGCCTTCGCTAACCCCTAAATCCGTTATAATTGGAAACCATCCAAGATAGAAGAGAGACGATAGGAGAAAAAAAATGGCATAGAAAGATAATCCAAGAATACAGGTATAATCGAAATAAATTTTCTCGAAAATATCAAATCAATTTTTGAAACTAAATTCCAGGGAAGCGCAGAAACACCAAGGAAAAGGTCATCAGTGTATTCGAAAATAGCCCTGTTAATCGTATTTCATACATAGCCGATTGAAAATGACTCACTTCCCATAATTCTTATTGAAAATAATGAAAGTTCACAATTTCTCTTTCAGCAAATATTAAATATCCACGAGATGAAAATTATTAATAAATTACTAGCAGAAGAAGGGTCATCTTAATTACTTTCTGGTTGTACCTATCACTTACGACTAACTGAGTTCCAGCTCGCTCTAAAGCGGTTCGTGATGTGCGTTGATTATATCAGTTTAATTAGAAATATAGATTATTTAAACAATTTATATAAATTACTTGGTATATAATTTCGCATTAATTTCTTTCTTTCACGATAAAAAGGGGGAGTTGGCCAGGGAGGCAGAGGCTTTAGGAAACATCACGTGATCATTTTGAACCAATACGGAGAGGGTATAATCTCTTATCCTTGTTCCTACTTCTTAGGGATTTTCAAAAAAGGGTATATAGTCGATCTTCTTCTCCATCCAGACTCATTCTTATTATTACCACCAGCATGGATGTCAGGAAGGGAGGGAGTGGGGGTTAGAATGGCTATTAAGCGCCAGCCCCAAATCCGATTTTGATCCCTGGACGTCGATGGAAAAACTCTACCTTCTCTCAAGGTTTTAGGGCTTTTTATTAGAAGAAATAGAAGAGTAGGCCTAGAGAAAGAAAACCTATAACCCAACGGGGAAATGGAGGCTGAAGAGGAAAAAACTTTCAAAATCGCGATTAGTATGCGCAAAATAAAATTCAGAAAGAAAAAATAACAGTAAGTACATAGAAAAATCGAGGGCACGATATTTTAAATTTGAGTAGCGTTTCCTGCTTACGTTTCTAAAATTCGTAAAATTTGGATCTTGCATTTTAAAGGTCACTCCAAGGTTACTAGCACTGTCCAAACTATTTCTGACAAAAACTCCAATCAGTTGTAAAAATCATGATTTGTACTAAGTATTAACGTTCTTTCATTTCAACACACATCAGTTATAAAAACATACCCGATTTAAAAACATAAATAATCCTGAACAGACTAGTATCACGTGCCTTTTTGAGATAAAAGCGTCATTCGAATTCTGACAATTTAATCATCTTACAGTAAAAGGTATCCTCCCTTCAAAGTAAAAGGTTTTCACATCAAGTAGGCATCAAAACAGATGAAAAATATCACTCGTCAGCAACTCGACGACCGACATCAAACGGGGTATCCATATCCTTTTAACAACAAAAACAGACCAGACAAGAAGTAAAGCCCTCTCAGGTAATGCGGGTGTCCCTTTTTTTCTGAGGTAGAAGAAATAAGAGATAGGAAATATTTTGCATTTCAGGGGATGAATGAGAGAAGCGCAAGAGGATAGGGATGGAGTTGAAGGAAAAAAAGCATTGGGGAGTTTCCTATACTTTTTTGCCAGGAAATGATAAGCAGATTTCTTTTCTATCGGGACCCATGCATGCATTATCCATTCCTCTACCTTGAGGTACATCTTATCCAGGGTGCCATGGTGAATACAACAAAAGCGGGGGGATAATAGGGGTCAAGTACTAGTATATATTGGTATAACGCTACTTAACAGGTTTAACTCTATTCAATTTGGTAACATGGACACATCACCATCTCGTCGTGGCGTTTTTGAAGAGGACGATATCGTATGAATGAATATCTTTCCCTCAAATATTTTAAGAATTAACTTCAATTATAATCTGAATATTGTATAATTTTCCTTTAAACCAATATTCCTTAATACACCTTTGAACTATTAACTTCTATTCCAACAAAACTTTATTGTTAAAAAAGGGGGAGAGGGGGTTTGGTCTTCTTGATTTGAATTTAAGTAAAACAAACATGAATTTTTCACCGTAACAACGCAAGGTGAAGCCAAGAAGTGATATCTAGTTTAATAGGGAGAAGGTATAAGATGCCTAAGTATTCGCGCGCCATAGTCCCAGTCCCCCCTTTCAAAATGCAAGGGGGGGCGTAAAGGGGGCCGGGCTATTTCGCCTCTCCTCAGTCGGAAAATACGTAATTCTCGTCATTCACGTCGTGTAGACGTGCGTTTTCAAGAACCAATGAGATGCTGGTTGTAATTTAGAGGCGGGGATTAACTCCGGACCTACGTTTGGACTGGAGATAAAGCTGGAAATGTGGCGAATTTATACCTTCTCCCTAATAAACTAGATATCACATCATGGTGAAGCGTCATACTTATGGAGAATATCATATTTCATTTTCAACGGAGTTGAGAAATATTTGCGTGAGAATGGCGTAGATTCTTTCGTATCAGCGGTGAGGTGGTTTCCTATAATACTTTATATACTAAGGTAGCAAAAAGGAGAAAGGTGTGGTGTATACTTCCCCCCCCCCACCCATCCTGGTTCACGAATAAAAAACATCCTTTTTTCATCCAAAAGAAATATAGATATTCAATCTTCTTATCGCTATCTCTACATGGAATAAAACAGAATAATAATGCAAATTAAATGTATCTAGAGGGAATAAGTTCGTACAGTGCAGCCTTGCCTCTGAAGTAGATACAGAATGATGGATTTAAAAATAAAGTAAAAAAAAAATATATTGAGGTTAAAACTAGATGTCAATCACAAACTACGTGATTAAACTTTAGTCCAAAATTTAGTTTTCTTAATTAAGAAGAAAACTTCCCACACCAAAACTAAACTAGAAGTTAAATTAATTAAGGTGGTCTTTTAAAGAGGTTAAGAAAAATGATTATAATTTGATAGACCCTTCAGAAACAACAAGTATTAAAAATTCCCGAAACAAACCGTTAATACGTGGTTTCGATTTAACCTCTCTATTAAGTTATTGGGAGAGAAGTTTCCGCCTAAGCACGGCGGCCTAACTCTTGTTAAAAACGACCATAAGGGGTCAAAACAGTGCATGAAGAGAGATTTCAAACAGGGGGCGAACAACCTGGCGGTTTTACTAACTAAACCCCCAAAACTAATGAGCACCCTCTAGACTAGTATACTATACACATCGTATAGTTTCTGTTGAGGTAAAAAGCGAGACGTCGGATAGTTTTCAAAAACGACAGAATTATACGCGATATTAAGTATACAATGAAGGATGAAATTTTCCGTCGGTGCAAGTGGTCGACACCATGCATATACGCAAAACTGGGATGCTGCATGGGATCGAGGGAAAGAAAGTATATAGGAGAGGGATGGGGGTCGGAATTTATGGCAATCTCGCCAGAGGTTCGGTAACTCTCGAATTTGTCACGTAGACATTTTGGTGGCACTGGAAGACGGGACTTCTGGAAACTGTATAAAGGTCGGAAAAGAAAGATAGGCGCGCTATGTATAGGACTAGCAAAATAATGAAGATTTTTCAAACCCCATCCTGGAAAGTAGAACAAATAAAGGGAATACCAAGCCCCGCGAGCATAAAATTACCTCGAGGTTCGTCTTTCTCTATACACGGCGGCAACGTTTCCAAATGGATTTACGACATTTGGGGGGCACGGGGGTACTTGAATAAACGTAAGATAATTGGCTGAATGCGAAATTTGGGTGAAGGATATAGGTTAAATGCGAAATTTGGGTGAAGGATATTGGTTGAATGAGAAATTTGGGTGAACGATATTGGTTCAATGCGAAATTTGGGTGAACGATATTGGTTCAATGCGAAATTTGGGTGAACGATATTGGTTCAATGCGAAATTTGGGTGAACGATATTGGTTCAATGCGAAATTTGGGGAAACGATATTGGTTCAATGCGAAATTTGGGGAAACGATATAGGTTGAACGCGAAATTTGGCTAAACGATATAGGTTGAACGCGAAATTTGGGGAAACGATATAGGTTGAACGCGAAATTTGGGGAAACGATATAGGTTGAACGCGAAATTTGGGGAAACGATATAGGTTGAACGCGAAATTTGGGGAAACGATATAGGTTGAACGCGAAATTTGGGGAAACGATATAGGTTGAACGCGAAATTTGGGTGAACGATATAGGTTGAACACGATATTTGGGTGAACGATATAGGTTGAACACGATATTTGGGTGAACGATATAGGTTGAACGCGATATTTGGGTGAACGATATAGGTTGAACGCGATATTTGGGTGAAGGATATTGGTTGAATGCGATATTTGGGTGAAATATATAGGTTGAATACGAAATTTGGGTGAAGGATATAGGTTGAATGCGAAATTTGGGTGAAGGATATTGGTTGATGGCGAAATTTGGGTGAAGGATATTGGTTCGATGCGAAATTTCGGCGAAGGATATAGGTTGAATACGATATTTGGGTGAAAGATATTGGTTGAACGCGATAATTGGGTGAAGGACATTGGATTCATTCCCCCCCCCCAAATCAGTCCTTCGGTAAAGACCACTCTATTTCAAAAAATATGTTAAGCAATTCTCCATTTGCGTGTATCTAAAACCCTAATCTCGTGATCTTTACCAAACCAATCCAATTCGAAAGGAAATTCAAGGAGTCCTTTCCTCCAAAGTTACACCAAAAGAAAAATATATATACGACTTTCAATTCTATTTTTATACATATGTTTTTAGCTTTTTTTTGTCTCTCTCTCTCTCTCGTTCCCCATTTGATATAAGAATTGGTGCATGAGCGCATTAAGGGACTTTGAAGGAAAAGGTATAAGCATCTCTCGCTATAGTGGAATATAGGCTTCAGTTTTATAAGAAGTATAGAAAAGAAACCGGGGAACGTCGGAAGAAGACTCGCTCCGAGTGTTTTACGGTCGCTGGTCCACCAACTTTTTCGCGAGAGCTTCGAATCTCTCTCTCGCTCTCTTATTTTTTTCTGAGATAAACGCTTCAACTCCGAATTCGATCAGGATGGAGAACGGATAAGGGGTAAAGAGAAGGGGCAAGGAGACCTTCCCTAAGTACAAGTTAAACAAGTCATCCCTGGTAGCGAAGCTGCACCCCAAAACCCTTACCCCTTACATGCTGGTATAGTTAATAAGGATTTTTCCTTGAACGCACCGGTGTGCCGCGCGAATTTTTTTGGAAAAATGCATATTTGTATTTTCAAGAAATACCAATTATACCTTTTATAGTGTTTATTTAGATTATAAACTTCAATGTTGTTCGTTTAAGACGTTTCATATTTCGTTATGTCCAGTTAGGTAACGCCAATACAAAACATTTCCAAAAATCCATAAGCCAGACAATGAAGTCGTCCGAACTAGTTTCCCACGCGGTTTCCGATAGAAAAAAAAAATGGTCGCAAAGTATAAAAAAATCGTCCTAAAATTTGGGGAGCCAAGAAAATTGGACCCTTCTTGTTTTATCGGGCGACCAGGAGTTTTAAAAGTTTCCGATTGTATCAACTCTAGAGTCAGGGTCCGAGCTAGGCCTATAGCGCTTGCTTTCTTTTTTTTCTTTTTTTTGAAAGGAAATAGAGAATAGAGCCAGTTAGCTAGAGATATACCCCGTCACAATTCCTTCTGACAGTGAAACCAAGGCTTAGCAAAGAGTAACATTTCCCAATTCAAGGAAGTCACTGGGCGCGTTGAGAAAAAGGAAGAAGAACGAGGCAGGAGAACTGACTTTCGATTTCCCGAGAGCGATTTCAACTTTTTTTCCTTTTTCAGATCTTTTTATTTCTCTTCCATGCTTTATAGCATTCAACAGAGAGAAGAAAAAAAATGGGATCCTTTCCTATACCCTCCCATTTCCAAAAAGTGCAGAGGAGCTAGACTTTATGAGCCTTCAAACTCTTTACTTTAGAAACGTATTAAACCTCTGCCAATGAACCCCTTCCCCACCCCCTACTCTTATTTAAAGGTAGACTGAAACTATTATGGAAATAAACAAGGGGCAACGTTTTTATCCTGCAACTTCTAATTCAATTTGTACAACAAAAAAAAATAATTAATGAGAAATATATTTTGATTCAAATTTAACAAGCAAAAATTAAATAAATTATAATAATTGTCAGTGATTATGGTAATATATGTTTGGTTTGAAACTATAAAAATATTGGATAATTTGTAGAGCTTTAAACCTATAAAGAGATTCAAAAATCGTCTGCTACAGGAAGCATTCAGGATGTTTCTGATTGGTCTGTCATAAATTAAAGGGTGTGTTCTTAGGGTCAAACTGAGTGAAAAGATTGAAGAATTTGTAGAGCTTTAAACCTATAAAGAGATTCAAAAATCGTCTGCTACAGGAAGCATTCAGGGTGTTTCTGATTGGTCTGCCATAAATTAAAGGGTTGTGTTCTTAGGGTCGAACTGAGTAAAAATATTGAAGAATTTGTAGAGCTTTAAACCTATAAAGAGATTCAAAAATCGTCTGCTACAGGAAGCATTCAGGCTGTTTCTGATTGGTCTGCCATAAATTAAAGGGTGTGTTCTTAGGGTCAAACTGAGTAAAAATATTGAAGAATTTGTAGAGCTTTAAACCTATAAAGAGATTCAAAAATCGTCTGCTACAGGAAGCATTCAGGCTGTTTCTGATTGGTCTGCCATAAATTAAAGGGTTGTGTTCTTAGGGTCGAACTGAGTAAAAATATTGAAGAATTTGTAGAGCTTTAAACCTATAAAGAGATTCAAAAATCGTCTGCTACAGGAAGCATTCAGGCTGTTTCTGATTGGTCTGCCATAAATTAAAGGGTGTGTTATTAGGGTCAAACTGAGTGAAAATATTGGCTCCCAAAACAAAATCATAGAGGGAGGTTAGTGTAATTAAGTGAACTTGTCAAAATTTCTATTTCCCTTTCGCTGAAAACATTAAGCCTATGACTTAAGTAAAAAACAATTCCAAAGAAAAAGAAAGAAAAATTCGATTGCACGGAATGCATCCTTTCACCTTCCCTTTCCTATAAAAAAAATCTTGAGTTCTTTTAAATCGGAGCCAGGAAAAGGTGTTTTAGACGAGATTAGAAACAAGAAAAATGGATTCGATTCCATATATATTTTAGGGGGGGGGCTCGAGGCGGGCTATTTCCTTCATAGCGACCGAGCTAGCCAACAGCCAGGGCTATGAGTTTTTATATTAAGATTTTTATAGATATTTTGGGCCTTTTTGAGGGCAAACTACATTGGCGTCCGGGCTAAAAGTGTCAGAAAGAGTTATTCCACCATCCATATTTTACAAACAGAACAATTTTCGATATGGAAGCGGAAAAAGCCGAGAGAGAGAGAGGAAAAAAGGAAGAGTGGCGATTTAAGGAAAGGTGGCTTGCCGAGGAAATACTCTTTGAATAACTCATAGCACTCGAAAAAGATTTGATGCAAATCGCATTGATATTTGATATTGAAACAAAATGAAATATTGAACTGAAAGATTTACTAGCGTTCGGGCAAATTTTCATTCGCCAACACGAAAAAGCCTCGGAGCCCCCAATTTTTTATGTTAACTTTGTTTCAAATTCTACAATTTCAGATTTTACATACAGATAGCCCTTCACTATTGGAAACATATAGAATGGATAGCCTTGGGTAATTTTCTCTCAGAACGATTTTTTCTTCATAATTAATTTTCCCTGAACGCTTCTGCAGGGCTTAGTTATTTATGGATAATTAATAGCCAGTGAATTTTGGGTAATTAATAGCCAGTGAATTTTGGGTAATTAATAGCTAGTGAATTTTGGGTAATTAATAGCCAGTGAATTTTGGGTAATTAATAGCCAGTGAATTTTGGGTAATTAATAGCCAGTGAATTTTGGGTAATTAATAGCCAGTGAATTTTGGGTAATTAATAGCCAGTGAATTTTGGGTAATTAATAGCCAGTGAATTTTGGGTAATTAATAGCCAGTGAATTTTGGGTAATTAATAGCCAGTGAATTTTGGGTAATTAATAGCCAGTGAATTTTGGGTAATTAATAGCCAGTGAATTTTGGGTAATTAATAGCCAGTGAATTTTGGGTAATTAATAGCCAGTGAATTTTGGGTAATTAATAGCCAGTGAATTTTGGGTAATTAATACCAGTGAATTTTGGGTAATTAATACCTAGTGAATTTTGGGTAATTAATACCCAGTGAATTTTGGGTAATTAATAGCCAGTGAATTTTGGGTAATTAATACCTAGTGAATTTTGGGTAATTAATACCTAGTGAATTTTGGGTAATTAATACCCAGTGAATTGTGGCAAATTAATACCCAGTGAATTGTGGCAAATTAATACCCAGTGAATTGTGGGTAATTAATACCCAGTGAATTGTGGGTAATTAATACCCAGTGAATTGTGGGTAATTAATACCCAGTGAATGTTTGTTTATAGCTCAATATACCCCAAATGTTTGTTTATAGTTAATATTCACCCTGAATGTTTGTGGGTAATTATAATATAATAAAGGACTGCGGTTAATTGATTTAAACTGTATGTTTGTTAATAATTAATTTTCACGGAACAATTATGAATAATTAATCATCGATGAATAATTAACCTTCATTGAATCTTCGTGAATAACTAATTTCAATTGAATGTTTTTATAAAATTAATTCCCATTGAATATTTGTAAATAATTAATTCCCATTGAATCTTTATGAATAATTAATTTAAAATTAATCTTAGTGAACAATTAATTTAAATTGAATCTTTATGATTAATTAATTTAAAATGAATCTTTATGAACAATTAATTTAAAATGAATCTTTATGAACAATTAATTTAAAATGAATCTTTATGAACAATTAATTTAAATTGAACATTCCCCTAAACCTTTTTTTTAATCAAATATGTACATTATTCGCACGCTCTCAAATAATTAATTTAACCAATTCCTGTACATAAAGCTGAGAACCTTTATAATATATACGACACATTAAACCAAACCAAACCGTACGATATAGCTAGCTAGCTTAATCCGCTGCAGTATAGCAAAAGGGTCTTCGGTCGAAATCTAATTCCGTAATTCGCCTTCGCAGTGACTAGAACCAAAAGCATAATATAGAGTTAGCCAGCCCAAAAGGGCCAAAACCCAAAACCAAAACCCCTCCGAAAATCCCATGATCTCCGTAGTCACGGTATGGCGTCGAAATAGGCAACACTGCAATCCTATCCAAACCTATCCTATCCGTTTGCAATAATATATCTTTTGGATTTACGATACTCCCTCATTTCCACTAAATTTAACAGTGAGCTCCTATAGCTTCTCCCGATCGAATTTGAGAGATATAAGGTTTGCTAGCAAATAAACACGGACACGATATATCGATTGGTGGGTATACCAGCACCGGTACGGTATAATATATAATGGTAAAAGCAAGGGGTGGGGTGGGTGATGAGGAGGACGGAAAAGGTAAGGGATGGTGCAGCTAGCGTTCGGGTCAATAACCCATCTTTCGCGTTATACTATAAATCCTTATAAGTTCCATACACACAGCCACCTGTAAACTCATTAAAAAGGGGCCAGTCAAACAAGTATATCTGATGGGAGTCAATTCCCGCCTAAAGTAGGTCATCCCATCAGCGAAGAAGACCTGACCACTGCCGACGAAAAAAAAAACCCCAACAAGAGGCTCAAGACTGTTCATGAACTTATCGTTGCCGCTTTACTTGGGCTACGAATTATTAGTAGATAAGACATTCTTCATTCAGAGAGAAGAAAGAACGTTAAGTAAATATGGTAGCAGGGATAGATTTAATTTTAGAAGTAGGAATGGAGAAGAGATTCAAAGTCCCGGACCCCCTTCCATGGGACGGAGGGGTATGAAAAAAGAGGTGGGTCATAGCGACAGAGGTAAAAAGGAATTTTAAGGAAATTATTTTTCGCCTTTCCCCGTCAGCAACGTCATCAAAACATAGTTTAAGTGAGTCAATAAGACATTTTAAAATTTTCGATACGTGTTGGAGGGAGGCGCTGTATATTGGGCTATGAGTCGGACTGAAGTAAATACTAACCGTTTTCCATCCCTACTTCTAAAATTAAATCTATCCCTGATGGTAGCCAATTCGAAGCTCTGTGTTTTAACTTTTGGCTTGATTCATTAAAGTGCTTCCATAAGCGCATGCGCCAATATGGGGCCCAATACTTGATATAGATTTCAGACAGAACTTTGGGTATGTTTCATCCAAAGACGTTAGAAAGGGCTTCAAAGTTACCAGTCCACCAGTTTCTATTTTACCCTTGATATTTGCGTGTGATTGTGCATTTAACGTTCTCAAATGCGCAATCACACTATCACAAATGCGGGAGATGTTGAAAAGGCATATTCGTTGCTCGAATTGCAGTCCAGATACAACTCAATGTTTTTATTGTACATTTGTGTGACGTTTCTTAGCTTCTATAAGTGTTTAAAACTCTACGTAAATTAAGCAATGCATGTAGCGTCATTAAAAGGTGTCACCAAGCTTAGAACAACCGATTTATCAATATGATTTTTATAATTCAATTTCTCCTGCCAGCCGTGGTCAATCAGATTAATAGAATCAGAATTTTTTTCCCAAAAAGTAAAAATAAAATAAAATGAGTGGGTGGAGACGCAATGATTGCAAAAAGCGCACGGGAAAAAAAAAAGAAAAATTAGGAATCAACAAAAATTTGGCGCGCTCCGGATGAATCTTCCACGGTTATATCGCGAGTTAAAAGTCTACCATAGACTAAAGGCGTAATTAAGCTACTAAAAGGGCTATACCTTAAACACCATACCCGAGCCTTTGCTTTTGGTACAACCTCGAGACGAAATTTTCCTCAATTTCCTATCATTGTCGGGTCTCGCGTGATGGTGTAATCGCGTGATAGTGAGCCATCAAGGCTCACGGGACCTTGATAACCTTTCTTGGGACTACGTCATCACCTCTTTTCAAAAGTATAAGATCAAAAGAGAGAGAGAGAGAGAGAATATATTTATATATCTTCTACAAATTCGGGCGTGGTAGGGACGAACCCTTTAGGTATCACGGCTATATGATTGTAATAGGACAATTTTTGGAAACCTTTTTAATAGGTTTTAGAATTGGTGGGTTTAAAAACATCTAGGTTAATTGAATATAGAACGAAAACGATGTTTTGATGGGATTAAAATTCGATTTATCTTAAGTTTTTGGTGTGATGTTAAGATTAAACAAATTAAAAATCGTCTGCCATTAAAATAGAGCATAATTGCGTTTAAATTCGATTACCGTTACCTTTTGATAATTTGGAATAAGTCTCTAGCTAGCGATTGACATTTGCTTTATAGTGTCCTAAATATAGCAACAGGGTGGATTTCGTCGCAAATGTAGCCGAAAAAAATTGAAATGATATTTCTTAAACCTCACCTCACGGAAACCAAAGATGGTTCTTCATACGTTTCGGAGTCTTACATGGGTTCTTATCAATTCGAAAGAAATGCTTCTTTCCAAAATAAATACGCCACCATATCTATTTAACCCTTGTTTTAACCTAATTAGTCACAGAGACCTTGATAAAAAGTGGAGTTCATTCGTTTGAAATGAACGTATTGAAAACAAATTGGAATAGGCTAAGCTGCTAACCTCCGCGACACATTTTCGTATTGACCTCTGCCTTTAAAACCTTACAAACATTGTCCAAGTATCCCTTTATTCGAGTTTTCCCACACCGCACCTGGCAAAAGAGAACTTTCGGCAAACAAAAGGATACTCTATACTTGTCTCGAAACTTTCGTCTCAGTAAGCAATGCCTTTTAAAGTTTCTAACCTAACCAACTCATTGGAAAACCTTTTATCAGTCTCTGAGAGAATGCTGAGAGAGAGAGAGAGAGAGATGCGACTCAAAGGACCGTTAATTCCAGAAGGGTGGATGGAGAGCTGGCCCAACCCTAATAATAAAGGCTTTCGCTATCTGAACGCCTGGAAAGTCCTAGGTCTAAATAGAAGTTAGGGAGAACGCGTTGAATACGGGCCATATAGGAAGCTTTAATTTAGAAGCTATACCCAAAAGTTTAATTGGATTGTGAACGGCTATTATGTCACCTCTTTGCTTTACCCAAAGCGGTCCAAAAGCTCCGAACATTACTACAGCGAGAAACTCGCTTAAGCCTCGCGCTTGGAAATTGGGCCTTGGTTCCTATCGGAATTCTCCAGGGATTGAGCCACTAGAGTCGCGCCAACGGAATGAGATTGGGTGGGTGAAACAGAAAGAGAGAAGTAACCCTAACGCCAGATAAAGTTACCCTCTGATAAGAATTAAAATTGGGGAGGGGGGGGGGGGTAACTCCGGCGCTCCAAAAGGATAACTCAACTGCTACCATGGGCTTTTCCGGGCTAATTCGTCGACAATGAGGAGCTCATCGTCTACCTACCCCCCTTGTTTAGCCCGATTTTAAAATTTAGGCTTAACTACTTAGTATACAGCTAACTGTAGATCTGTAAGTTCTAGAATTTCAATAGTGGTTTCCTGTGAGTCTGCATGCGAGAAAGGATTTAAAATGGGGAAAATTTTGGAAGAGTATAAAGAAAGGATAACGAAATGTAGGCATGTCTGCGTTGACTAGGATGGTTTGGATCGTTTTAAAGTTTCTATGGAAATGAGTCGCGAGACATGTCGTAGAGAATGGTGTCCAAGAAATTATTTATAATTATAATTTGCATCTGCGATGATTTCAATAAAACTGAAACATTCTCTTCAAACGGAAAATAGGCATACCACAAAATCATGCCATGAGTTGCATGTCAAGGTCAAACAAAGTTCGGTTTTAATCACTTCAAGGTGATATTGATAAAAAGAGAATCCCATGTGTGTCTTCTTTGTGACTTACATGTTTGGGATACATAAAATTTAGGTTCTTTACCCCAAAAGGGCCAAAACCGTTAACATTTCTGGGAAAATGTTTTACGTGGAACTCGATTTAAATACGATAATCAAGGAAAAGAAGCCACTAATAATAAGTGTCGCTTTCAATTGAAGATCAGATTTATCCAATTGGATTTTTGCTTTATAAATTAAAAAACTTCTTTCGTTAAATCCGATAAATATTTGCATTAAATTCATTTAACTTTGGCAATACACGTTATGTTGTGTATTTCTGGTAGCGCGCAATAGTTTGTAGCCAATGCTGTGGCGCCTTCTAGTGGCAACCCACGCAACTCCCTTCCTCCCAGAATTTTATCGAACGCGGACACAATTCCATTAATAAAATTAAGAATAATCTTCTCAATTTAAATCAAAACTGATTCATAGAACAATATACTAATTACTTAGCAGCTTTGGAAAAAATAAAGAACTTACTTGACTAATTCTATCCAATCCTCTGTATCAGTAGAGTTGAAAACTTTCATCTTTTCGTTAAGCCTTGGCTCTTTGTACCATAACCATACTTCCAACAAAATCGTTCCGTCAGTTGAAAATAACGCTCTGTTGTGATGAAATAATTATCAAAACTTATTCCTAGATAAGTAATTTAAGTTTTGGAACTAAATTATATAGATTTTAACTGAAACTAAATACTATTTCAACGGATTAATTTTAGGCATCCTAGCTGCCGACCAAAAGCTCGTTACTTAAGTTAGCAGACGAAACTGATTATTTTGCAGTGAAGGAAAATGCAGGGTTCTCAGATTTATGAGATAAGGATGGAAAAAATGTTGCGATTTATTTACGCGCATTAATTGTTAATAATTGTGTGAGAACTATGCCAAGAGTGGAAAAATTAAAAGGTTAATAAAAATACCTTTTTGAAATCAAATGTTTTCTTTTTATTCAACCATGGTCATTTTTTACACAGTTTTTGGAACATTTTAAGTTCTAATCCACACTACTAATTCAGATACGACGCTTTTGAGGTTATCCACAGGGTTTTTGAAACGGGGTTTTGATGGGAAACCGTTTACACATCCAAACAGACGCGGTACAAGTCCAAATTAACGAAAAACACGTAAATTTAAGTAGGGAACGTCACAATATTTCCAAATTTGGCAGTATTTGAAATTCCCACGGAGTACTTATACATTTCCAGAGAAGTTGGAGACGCAATGGGGGCTGAACACCACCTTTACGCGTAGATAGGTTGAATCCGAGGAAATAACGGAAAGAGAACTGATGCCGAAAGAAGAAAGTCTAAGCTGATCTCAAAGAGTCTTTCTCTTGGCATTCACCGCGTGCCTTATGGATACTTTAAGACACATCAAGGCCTACAGTGAATACGGAGAGTCAGACGAGGGAACAAACGCGAATTTGCGGTTCCCAAATTGTACTTGTTAGTAGTTGAAGCCAAGAACACGGATCTTCCATCACCGTGAGTTAGAAGTTAACCATGGATTACTAGGAAGAAATGTTAAGAGAAACCAAGTTTTGAAAACGGTACTGAACAAATGAAACCAAAAATGTGCGGAACGAAAACTAATACTGCCAACTGAACGATTAAACTACAGTGCAAGCCAAAAAGAAATGCAAACCACTAACTATTGAACACAAAGAATTGAGAGAAATCATGCAACATAACCTGGGAGATTGAAAAACCATACCACCAAACGTTAAATTCTTCATAAAATATCCTTGTTTCGAACCGATGAAGTGGATATTTAACGAAGAGGTAGAATCGGGGAATCATCACAAAATTCTATTTCCGCGAAGTACTAATACGCTGTTAGGGTTAAGGAAAACCGCTTCGAAACGATTCCGAATCAAAAATGAAGACTGGTTTAAAAATCTGTTCGGGGAAGCGATCTATCCCACGGTTTACAAAAGGGTTAAGAAGAGGCTATAGTACCGAAAGGGTGCCAGGAATTTTTTCCAAGTAGAGCTATCGGGTACACTAAAGCGCAAATGGCGGATAAGGTGAGAGCCAGCAAAGGCTGAACCCGCGGGGGCCGTAGAAGCAAATCGGCTCTTCCGTCTCTGGCAAAGGACTGGCATCACTCTGGGCCCAAGAGTTACCAGCATCCTTGCCAGCATCCCCCTCAGGAAGGAGCCGCTGCCGGGGACTCTAGGAAACGGATCGAAATCGGGCAAAGACGATATTGCGCAGACGCGAGCGACGTCGGATCAGACTCGGAGCACACATACACATTACACAAGCGCGAGCGGGAAAAAAATCCACCTCCCCATCTCACCCACCTTTATAGATCCAATAGAGGGGTTTCGATTGAAAAAGAGGTCCCCAAAATCATCGACGGGACCCTGGTACCGGTCCTAGCACCTCTCCCATCTCCCGTACCTTCCCCAACCGTCTTTGATACCAACCGGACGAGTTTTCGGCACCCATTCGCCTTCCCTTCGTCTATTGTATCCGGGACAACCCGGGCGCGCACTATCCCGACCAGGGTTCCCTGATGGCATTGTGACCATGGCACGCGTAGGGCACGAGCCTTACTGGGGAGCTCCCCCCCCCGACTCTCTCTCTCTCTCTCTCTCTCTCTCTGGATTTACAAAAATGTATAAGGAAGGTACACAAAAAGTAGTTTTTTATGTAGAAGTTTATATCGGTTTATATTGTGATCAACGGATGTCCATGCAATTGAGATATACAGTGGGGGGATGGAGGAGTCAGGAGACCATCAGACGCGCCTATATCGAGAAGAGTTCGTTATATTTGGAGGCGACGTGTGTCCTTTGACGCTTATACGGCTTCTAGGTTTACCCTGGTACATGAGTCTTAAGTAGCGTCTACGTGACTACGGATTTAGTTCGTTTGCGAAAATATTGTTGGCTTGGGTTCTATAGCCTACTTTAGGGATTTTTCGAAAGTGATTTTGGTTTTTTTTTCATGCTGAATTAAAAGATGCTGGGAGGAGATCTTTGGAGGTTTTTTTGGTGAGCGAAAGAGAATAGCTTTAGAGAAAGCGGGTTTTTGGGAAAGGTGCTGCCTTATTTCCTGCTTAATAATATTTGCGCAAACAAACTTTAAATATTATGTCATATAAAGTATATATTTAAATTTTATACCATCTTAGCATATTGGAAAGAACAAATTTTAAAACTGGCATCAAAAAGCGGTGTAATAAACTTAATTATTTTAGTGATTAATGCAGTTAAGCTAGCTCATCTATATGCAAATTCCCAACTTCAAAAATCTATGCTTTATTTTTAGCCATTGTAAACTTCGTCAAAAAAAAAAGAGTTTCAAGCGTGAATTATTTTATAATCCTATATTCTAGAGATACCAATTAAAATATAATTATAAATATCAACTAATATTTAAACTTATATAGTTTATCTTGTATATTTATCACAGGCGATCCTTAATTAACTTCCTCGAATTATATCACAGCACAATTAAAATTAATATTTATCCGTTAAAAACTAACTTGCGTAATCACGTCTCAATTTTTTGACTTTATCCCAAATTTAGCACCAACTTTGACCATGCAGCAGCATCCTGATGACTTAAGATATTAACAAAATTCAAACCTTCGAGGGACATTGCATTTTGAAAAAACTTAATTCTCATTTTAAAAAGTAAAAAGGAACGTTACGTAAAAAAAACTGAATATATAAGAATGAAAATAGCAAGCCGGCATCGCGTAATAAAAACTGGGCACCGAATGAAACAGGCTTAATAGAAAACACGTTGAGGGGAAGCTATCTGGCAGAGAGTGAGAAACATAGGAAACCTTTACACAAAAGACTCAAACTATAGCCCATGCAGGACCGGCCGCTTTCGCGACCCCTCAAACTTCCGGTTCCCAGCCTAACCATCTGTTTTCAACGGGAACCGGTGTGCGCCCTTACTTACGGACGTAACCCTGCCCATTCAAGGGGTTCCAATTTTTACCAACCGTATACCAGAGAGAGAGAGAGGGGGGAGGTCTACAACTCTAGATAAACGCGATGCCGTTTCGTGTTATGTGTTTGAAAAAGGTGGTACAGTGTCCGTGAAATCGTGTCTTTTACCCGAGAATATTGATTTACCATTTATTTATGTAATAATCTTTGAGATATTTAAATGAGGCTATAATTTTTAATTAGGATTAAGTGTTAAATCGTTGGGGGGGCTCTTTGTTAAGCTTTAAAAAATAACAGTACCGTTTTTCGAAGGTAAATTGACTATAGTTTCATATTGAATCTCAATCTTTCAAAATCACTTTTCAATATTCATGGTATTATGAAATAAAATAAAAATTCTAAATAAATTCCTAATGGTGGTTTTTAAAAGATTCGCCATCGCTTCTGCTGTAGTGAGGATATTGGGGGGGGGGGGTGTCTGCCACGCGACTAGATGTAGGGGTTTCCGACCTTAGGGTAATACGCAACCTAAGGACGCTTCATTCTTGCTTTTAAACCCGCTTTACAATTGGTATCATAGTGAAAGTTCCATACAACGCAGATATGGTATGGAAAAAAAGTGCAAACTTTAAAATAATTAAGTAATTAATTACAATTGAGCTAATTAATTGAGTGATTAAATGGTTTTGAGGGTTTGATTCTTGGGTTACATTATTTTAATCAATTTAGAGAAAACTTAATTAGTGGTAAATTATTTTCGAAATATGATATTGTGATATAAATATTAAATTAAATATAATCAATTAGTAATTGAGCTGGATCCTTTGATAATATTATTTCAGTTAATTTGGAGAAAACTTAATTAGCAATAAATCATTTACAAAATATTATATAAGTATTAAATCAAATTAAGTATATTCAAGAGTAATTAAGCTTAACTAATTAAGGTTTTCATCTAAGGTTAAGGAAAGACGGCTAAAAATTATTTTCGTTAATTAAGACATAACCGTAAAATTAAAATGGTAACCCTCGTTAAGACTGAAACGTATTCAAGAATCAGGCAGTTTTACTATGAACAATTCCGTTCCTCTATTTACAAACATGTGGTGATAAGGAGTAAGGTTTCCCACAGTTCAGTTCAAACAGTTCAGTTTTCGGTTCAGTTCAGTTATTTTCGGTTTCAGTTTAGGGACTAAACTGATTTGATTGCTTCAGTTCAGTTTCAGTTTGTACATCTCCAACTGATCAGTTTTCAGTTCGGTTCGGTTTATTTCTTAAACTGAACTGATAAAAACTGAACTGAAGAGATAGTTAAGTACTCTTTCGAACTATCGCGAGAAACGATATCAATACATTCCCGCAAACATTAGTAGAACAATAGAAAACTGGCATCGTTTAGTATTGCATGCTGTATGACATTTTGGGGGATGTGTCGCGTAAAGTTACCTTATTAGTGTCGCGTAGAGTTAAATTATTAGTGTCGCGTACATTTCATCATTTATGTCGTGCATATTTAATTATGCATAGAAATAATTTATTAATTTAAGTCCCGTGATTAGCTGGGACCCTCTGCAGAGAGACACAGGCTAAAAGAATACCAATATTAGTAACTTAAAAGGGTATCATAATTAGTTAAATAGTCGAAGTTCAATTGTTCAATGTTAATAATTAATAGTTAGTGAAATAAACATGACTCTTAAGGTATGGCACTTCATGATTCCAAAATACTTAGTAGTAGTAGTAGAAAATGTTAGCGGTTAATAGTTACAATCTGGGTATTTTGGCCCTCTGACACCGTATTTTTCTTCTTGATAATCTCTGAAGCAGTCTGGGATATAGCACACTTCCTCTGGTCCAAAACCAGTTTATTAATTGCTTCGACTAGTTTTTAAATTCAAGAAGTGCGGGTTACTGCTCCTCTGGACCAGTTTATTTATTTCAAATTTATAGGAGAATAAAGGCTGGGACCAGTCCGGAGACCAGGAGTACGTTCAGTAACGAAAATCTCAAGAAACTCGCGGTTTTCTTGATGTCTGGTTGATGGGTTCGAAACGTCACAGTGACGTAAAAGGTTGTTGAACGGAAAATGGACATATTGAAGTTAGCGCTGTTTTCGAAAATGGAGTACGTTTTACTGGCCCTCAAAACGTAACGAAGCGCAAATGGCTCTTTTCAATTATTAACGAGCTCAAATTGTTTAAGACAATTATGTCTACTTGAATGGAAGAAGTAGTTTTGTAAAGAAAACTAATACAATTACTCTAGGAGTATCATTATTGGGATTTAATTTGAATTTTATTTTTAAATCCCGCTCAAACTTTTTGTCTGTCAAGTGTTCAACAGTCAAGCGCTATGTCACGCCATCAAAAAAACCATATCGAATAGATGGTTTTTTTGATGGGCAAGTGCTGAGCATCATGACGTCAAAACCGGAAACACGAAAAAGCGTACAGTTGGGAAAATCTGACATCGCTTAGTAAGCGCTGTCATCAAAGAGGGCTACTGAACGTACCCTAGTTTATTATTTCGGACGCTAGGGGGTCACTGGTCCCAAGGACAAGTTTAAAAAATATTCTTATTTCCCTGACCGCTCTGAAGGGGTTTTCGGTTCAGTTCAGTTATAACTGAAAACTGAACTGATCAGTTCGGTTTCCTGGCTGAACCGAACTGATAATTTCAGTTCAGTTTCAGTTCTTGAAAATCTTAACTGAAAAGTTTCAGTTCAGTTTCAGTTTTAGTCCAAAACCGATTTGAACCGAACTGTGGGAAACCTTAATAAGGAGTCTAAACTCTCTCTGGTCGGGTGGTCGCGGCAGATTCCATCTGGGATGAGAATTAAAGCCTAAATCGGGTTTTTCTTAATCTACACGATGGATAAAGGGCGGGCGGATATATGTTACAATAGGGGGCACCCAGAGGAAGGCTAAAAGATGTAATTTTATAGGTCAGATTTTACCACCGCATATATTGACTTGATTTTTTAGGGGGGGAGATGACTTGATGAATTTGTAGCCTTAACAGGGAAGGGGATCAAGGTTTCGGGGTCAAAAGGTTCGTTGAACGGATCTTTCTCGGCTTCACTCAGGATGATTTTTTTTTCTTTCTTTTTGGGGGTTTTATTTTTATTTTTTTTTCTTCAGTCGATGATATAGTGTTACGATCCTACTCTTTTGTTATCCAAGGGGGATGACTTTTTTTGGGTACGGAAATTTCAGAGGGATGGTTTATGGATGGGCCATAATGATTGGCAATTTTTCAAGTCTTTTACAAATTTAGATTCAAGATCTAACCAGATGGTTTAGTTTTACAAAAGAAGGTATATATTCAACTGGCTCTTAAGGCCGGGAAACTGAGATGTATGGATACATTATGTTTTATCTCATTGGGAATAAAATAATGTTGACCAAATTACTTTATTTAATAAATTAGGTTAGCATTCATTAAATGGAATTTAAAATGCAAAATTTGTGATTTTTCATTCTATAAAATTAATTAAATGTTCTTAATTGCGACCCCATTTTTTGTCAATTTAATAGCTCATATCTGGTTTAATATTGCAGATAGAGACATGGTTTCAATATTCATTATATTATATGATCTTTCGAATATAAAACTAAAAAACTCTAGTATTCTCTTTCATTTAATCCCATTTTAATTAGTTTTCAAGTCGCCATTTTTGAAGATGATAGAAAATTGAAGTCCAAAAGTCATTAACTCCGTCTATATAGGATATAGCGAACCAGCGTACTAAATATTAAAGAAATCTGTTGAACTTCACGGACGTTATTCCATAAAAAAGGCTCTGCCACATTTCTGGCCGCCATTTTTCAAGATGGCGGCGGATTAGAAAAATCTTTCTTAGAGCGTGCCTAGTACTTGAGAGTAACGTCCCTGCAAAATTTTAGCCTTCTAGGCAAAGGTTTGGGCTGGGCGTTGATTATCAGGCAGTCAGAACTTCGACTTATCTGTTTATGAATCATTTGATGGGCATTAAGACGCCATTTTCTTATAGAAAAGGAGCATTATAACAAGCCATAGTTTTAATAACCGGGCTTAACTAATAACGCTACGCATCCCCAAGTTCAAACAATAGAAAACAATACAAATACAAATTAAGGTTTCTATACTGCTTTCTCTTCCAAACGTAGTGTATACGCGTTGGCGGGTGGTACCGGGTACCAAATTCAAAGAAAGCATATAGAGAGAGAGAGATTGAAAGGGAGAGAGAAAGACGGGAGGAGAAAATCTTCACTTATAGCGCATTCATTAATAGCCCAAGCTAGACGGCAAAGCCAGACTGCTGGGGGGATACGTAAGAAGGCTAGCTAGCCGCGATACCATCGTAGGTCTACAAGTATATGGCAACCATGCTGTGAAAAGATCGATTTTAGGACCGGGATCATTTCGCCAGTCTCGGGGAAAGCCCATAATGCGGATTGGGGTGCACGTCGAAAAATAACCAGAAAGGTCTCCTACACCCATTGAACCTTTTGTGACTTTTGTAAAAATTAAATGTATAATTTCATTCATAACTAAAAAATAATTTATATAAAATTAATTATACGGTCTTTGCACCCCCTTCTAGTATGAATATTTCATTAGGGGAGTTATAAATATCAGCAGTCAATAGGGCATTTAAAAGACTCAACTAAACTTGAATAATATATTAATTTCTTCATTGCTTGTTTCAGAAAATTTATGTTTGTTTCAGCAGGGATAGATTTAATTTTAGAAGTAGGAATGGAGAACGGTTAATGTTTACATCAGTCCGACTCATAGCCCCTCCCTCGAACACGTAACGAAAAGTTTAAATTATCTTATAGGCTCACTTAAACTACGTTTTGATGACGTTGCCGATGGGGACGGCGAAAAATACGTAATTCCTTTTTACCTCAGTCGCTATGACCCGCCTCTTCTTTCATACCCCTCCGTCTAGTGAAAGGGGGTCCGGGACTTTGACGCGTGCCCAAATTACTCTGTTCTTCATTCCTACTTCTAAAATTAAATCTATCCCTGGTTTCAGTAAATAAAGGGTTTTCATTCAATAACTTTAAAGTAGAAACAAGATTGTTATTAATAGATATATAAACAATGAAATGCATGCAATTTCTGATATTGTTGCTCAATTTTTACGAAATATCATAATGGACTTAATCGCGTGCCGGTTCATATATAACTTACAAAGGTAATGTAAATAAAATTTTAAATGGATCGAATTCAAAATAAAAGCCACTTTAATAATGTTATTTTTCAATTAAAATTATATTAATAGCTTTTAATATCGATTACAATAACGTTTCAAAATATTAAACGCGCAAAAAAATATGAAAATTGAGCCCCAATAGGCCTAAACATTGTTATTTGAAAACGAAAAATTAAATAGGCGCATGCGTAGCCCATCATTTAATGACGTAACTATAGCGTAACGGAACAACGTCGTAACGATGTTGTTTTCTTCTTCAAGATGTCGCCAAATATTCTATTCCTCAAAACATTTAAAAGCCTTTCTTTTTATAATGTTTCAAGCAAAAAATTAAATCAAATCATTTCGATCCCATAATCTAATGATCGAATTAATTATCTATCTGTGATATAATTTATAAAAAATTAAGGAATACAATTTACTCGTATTGATTATTATTAGCAAGAGAAAACTTCTCTTGTTATTAGGAAGAAAATATCATAGCGTGCAATTCCACTATAGAATAAATAAATATAAATAAACATTGGTAACGTAAAATTACGCAGTCGAGTCAATGAATGGCTTTTCAATAACAGTAAATAACTCGAATTATTCTACACAAAGAAATTTGCCTTCGTAGCTCGAAAAACATATAGATTTGCAATTCAAACTCGAATAATAACAGATATTGCAAATTATATTTATTATACGATAAAAATCATATCAAATTTAAATCAATCAAAATAGCTAACCCTTAAGGACCACTACTGACCGCTCGAGGTCCGTTTAAAACGGTACAGAGAAAGAACTGCCGACGTTGTGTGTCCTGAATTTAAATAGATAGGACAGGACAGTCTCGACTATCTGTTTGCGACTCACGTACTGAAAGTAGTTATTTGTTATTAGGCTAAAGCCATAAGAGTAGGGTTTATAGTTGTTCGGTACAGGAACGGACATAAGGGAGGTAAGGTAGGTATAAGGAGAAACGCTGAGTCATCCATAGGGTAGAGGGTGAAGAAGAAGAGCCGTATAATAAAAAGACATCGAAAATTGGGAATTCAGAACGAGGGCCGCTGGGATTATCAATTTTTAGGGCGAAGGCGACGCGAACTCCAGGGTGTGGTTATTATGGGTGTAGACCCGACCTAGATCTTCCCCTTTCCACCTACACTACTTCATAAAAAAAATGAAACGCTCAAAGAGAGACTAAAACTGAAAAATATCAAAGATCATCACGATTTTAACAACCTTTCCCTTAAATTAGTAGTGCTAAATATCTCGCTACCATTAGCGAGTTAGGAAACGAGACTTAACAAAATTCGAGACAAAATAGGTTTAACAAAAGAATTGTGTAAAAAAAGTACAGACTAAAGAAAAAGGAAGATTCAAAGTATGTTAAATAAAAAGGTCGAAAGTTGATTTAACAAAAGAATTGCCAGCATAATCCTTAGAAACTATGACCCATAGGTTTGACAAATATTTCCTTTCAAAGTATAGACATAACAAAGATGATTTAAAGTAGGCTTAACAAAAAAAAATGGTTCAAAGTTGGCTGAACGAAAAAGAAAGTCCCAAATGTAAGCTTATAAAATATGGTCCAAACTCCAAAGTAGGCTTAACAAACAAATGGTCCAAAGTAGGCTTAACAAACAAATGGTCCAAAGTAGGCTTAACAAAAATATGGTCCAAAGTAGGCTTAATAAAATATGGTCCAAAGTAGGCTTAACAAAAAAATTGTTCAAAGTAGGCTTAACAAAAAAATTGTTCAAAGTAGGCTTAACAAAAAAATTGTTCAAAGTAGGCTTAATGAAAAAGAGAGTCATAAAAGTAGGCTTAGCAAAAAATGGTCCAAAGTAGGCTTAATGAAAGTGGAAGCTCCAAATGTAGGCTTATCAAAAAAGGGTAGAAATTAGGCTAAAATTATCCAAGTAAATGATCCAAATTTGCATAAGGCATAAGAAAAACCCCTCCAAATTAGACTAATGAAAAAAAGTTTCAAATTGGGCTTGGGAAAATAGCTAAATTTAGTTGACCCTCTAATTAAGCAAACCAAAAGCCTAAGTCACTCTCCCTTTAAAGAGGGGTAGATGAACGTTAGTCATATTAACTCTTCTACATCGTCCTCGGTCCACTCTAGAATATCGTCATTACAGACAAGCCCTTTTAACCGACAACGAAAAAAAAATACATATGACAGTTTACAGTTGTTAGGCATAGGAACTATTTTGGGAGTCCGAAGCATGAAGGAGGAGAAGGTTACGCGTACGCTTTTAACCAATTTAAATCCTAAATGGCTACTCCGGAAGTGTTTCTCTTTCCAAATGGGTTAATGTTGGTGCACGGGGTAAACCTCAAACTGAATTATTAATATAACGGTATTTAATATTTAATAAGAATAGCCTAACCCTAAATGGTTTTTAAATGCTGATTAAACGATTTTTTATTTTATTTTTAGAATGGGCGGTTTTTATAACGGTTCAATACCTTTGGGGTTTTTTTTGGATATTGA